>RJWM01021941.1:0-34458 GCA_004363535.1 Dasyprocta punctata | reverse complement strand
GCAGCATGGCCAGGTCCTGTTTATCCCTGCTGAGTCCCGGGGCTCCTGGCCAACTCTCACTGCTGTCAAGATATCAGCATCATGAGCCCGGGCTTCACCAGGGGAAAGGGCTCCCTCTGCTCCACCTCCATCCCTGGGGCATGCTCTGCTCTGTCTCCCTACTGACTGCTAACTTAGGTGAGTGTACAGTAATGGGTGGAAAGCACTGTAATGAGGAACACTTAACAAAGAGGCCAAGTTTCTCAAACTGTGGTGCACTTCTGTCCCATCCCTGCAGTCATCATCAAAGACAGCAACCAATTAGAGAAAAATGTTTGATAATTCACAGTGGTCGTTTTCAGAACAATTTTGAAGTACATGTGAATGCGCATGGCTAATAAAACCAGCAAGTGGTAGAAGCAGGGGCTGAGCCTCAAGTGTGGAGTCCATCACACAGCAGGGGACCCCTGGGAAGCTGCCCTGTCTGCCTCCAGGTCTGGGTGCTTGCTACGTGCATCTTTCAGCTCAGACCCCTGACTGACATGGTTGCTATTGCCTGCACATCTCCTTTGTACTTTTCTATCAAAGTTTACCACCCAGTACTGGCTTCCCTCAGAGGACTCGGGTTTTGCATTTATTGTCCAGATGGAGCTGAGCTGTGTGAGTGCTGATATCACAACCAGAAATACCCATCTGTCCATGGTCCCTGATGCCATCTTCAAATCTGTCCCTTTTCTTGTCATTGCTCCAGTAGACAGTAAATAAGATCCAGGGTGGAGAAGGCAGCTGATTGTAGGTGCACCACGGTGGCTATAGCATTTATCTGATCTCCACCCCCCCACCCTTCTCAGTGATCTGTTCACATCCTGATGGGAAGGAAGGAAGACACTGAGGTGAGGGGACATGGCTGGCAGCTATCGTTCAGGTGACACTTTTCAAAGGGACAAGAGCAGCAGTGCTTCTCTCAGCTGTGTTGAGTGGGCAGGAGTGAGAGGAGGAAGGAAGAGAGCAGGGCTCCTAGTGGTGTCCAGAGGGGCTGACCTGGTGGGAGAGCCCGAGGGTGTCCACCCTGCATGGCCTAGCTGCGGCTCCTCTGCTACTGCAGCCTGCGTCTCTCTGAGGACTGGGTCAGCCTTGTGCAGCCTGAGGCTGCTGGAGAGAGATGTTTCTTTCCATCATTTTACTTTTACTCAATTCTTACAGGTCCCTCTGTGGTATTGGACTTCCCTCAGACCTTAAGGTTGTGAGTGACTGATGATACCAGCACTCCTATGTGTACTGTTTGCTGAGTACTTTTATACTCAGAAAAGCTGGGCATTGGTAATGACAAAATCAATATCACAGATTTCTAAAACATCAGTTTGTTGCTTGTGAGAATATGAATTACACATCCATGACAAAGAAGTCAATTATTATGCACTTTAAGCTCTCTCTAACTTTATATGTGTTTGTGTGTGCCGTGATAGTTGCATGTGTGTGCGTGACTACAATCAGAGCACAAGTGTCTCCTACCCCTGTAGCCCTGATATCCAGATAAAACCAACACAGACCACAGTGTTGCCATAAGGATCAGTTAAGTTAGATTCAACACAATTTATCTGTCCCTCCTTGACTGTTCCATTTGTCATAACCAAGAAAGCATAGTTAAGTGTGACATCATAAAATTTTTCTTCTTTTTCTCCAAAAAGTGTGTAATTTTCACCAAAAGGTGTATAATTTTTACATAAACTTTATGTCTTGGAATCATTTTTAGTCAATTTTTGAGCCCAGTATCAGGGAAATTCCAACCTCCTTTTCCATGTTTTTCAGTTTTGCACTATCACTTTTTGAAAAGTGTGACTTTTCCTTATGGCAAAATCTTGAGTAACTTGACAAAAATAATTGACCATGTAATTAAAATTTTTTTCTTTTGGCTCTGTAAAAATTCCACTGCCAGTACAGAGCATTTGAGTACTTTAACACTGTAGTAACTTTTTGAATCAGGATTTGTGAATTTTTAAACTTTGTGCTCTTCAAGATTGTTTTAGCTATTTGGAGACCCTTTAAGTTTCTTATGAAATTTAAAATTGTATGTCCCCATTTCTTTCAAAAATATCATAAAGATTATGATTATGTTGCAGTAAACCTATATACTGATTTGGTTGATATTGACATGACAATATTCCTTCAGTGAATGAAAGTATAACATCTTTCTATATATTTTTGTCTTTCTTAATTTCTTTGAGCAATGTTTTGTAGTTTTTACCATAAAAGTTTACCATCTGGTTAAATTTACTACATAAGTTTATTATTAATTATTTTCTTTTTATCTGAAGTTATTTTAAGTGAGCATTTTATATTTTCTTTTCAGGTTTCTGTGTGTGAAAACAACTGATTTGTACATGTTGATATTCTGTCTGGCAAATTTGTTAAATTTATATATTAGTTTAACAAATAATAGGCTTTCTTGTGTGTAGAAAATCTTTAGGATTTCTTCCAAATAATACACTGTTGTCTGTGAACAGAGATATATTCTGTGATGGGTAAGCTTTATTGTGTCAACTTGATTGTCCTGAAGCCTACTCGGTGGGTAGTGGAACTTACTTCTGGTTTATCTAGGCAGATCATGGAGAGGTGGCCTTGGGCACCACATCTGTCCCTGGCCCCTTCCTCTCTCTTGCTGTTCCTCTGCTCTGCTTCCCAGTTACCATAAACTAGCTAATAAGCTGTGTTCTCCCATCCTCTTCTACCATGCAGTTCCTACTTTGGAGTCTCCTTACTATGTACTAAATCCTGTTACCATGAGTTAAACTAACCCTCTCCTATTTATGTTGTGGGTATCTGCTATTGTGTCTCAGCAACTGGAATAATCACTAATACAGAAAATTAGTACTGGAGAAGTGTGTTCATTGCCATCAATGGACCCGAACATGTGGTTCAAAAGTGCCAGCAATTGTTTTGCTAGAAGAGTTTGCAGAGATAGAGGCTAGAGAAGCCTTAAAGTGTTATAAGCAGAATATAATGAGTGATTCTGGATGGAGCACAGAAGACAGAATGGTGAAGAAATGCAGACAGTAAAAGTCAGTATCAAAAAGTTTTAGTTGGCAAAAGGGATTCCGTTTGCATTTGGGTTGCAGGTAAAATGTGTAATAGTGTATCAGAAAAATTATTTGTATTTTTCTCATATCCTGAGATTGCAGTGGACTGAGATTAAAGTCAGTGAACTAACTGATCTGATGGAAGAAATTAAAAGGCAATATTCATGATATGACATGTTATATTCTGATTGGTTTTAGCAAGATTTATAGTGAGAAATGGTGGCAAAAAGCACAGTGAAAAATTTTGAATACCTTATCAGAAGGAACCCTGTGCAAATTTGGGGTCAAATGATGTTTGACTGCTGAAGAGATTACCATTAAAAAAGAAACCAGTTATTTAACAAGGACAGGAAAAACAATGTCAGGATGTTTAGAAGAACCTACAGGTAGACCATTTTGCCAGTTCCCAGGAGATATGAACAGCATAAGGACAACTGCACCCAGCAACAGGCCCCAGAGGGATCCAGGTGATTAGTCCCTCCCCCATACCACAGGACCAAGCCACCAGGGCACACAGTAGGACCCTGACTAGGGCACACGTGATGGTGAGATTGAAAAGTCTGAATTATGAGATGACAGATGACAGATGACAAAGTTAGGTGAACCATCATTGTGCTTAGGGACAAAGATACATAGAATAGAAGCTGGTGGGTGGGGCTGCATCCCCTTTTTAAATTTTTTTTAAAAATTCAGTTAAATTTTATTTTATTTTGTTTTTGCTTTTATCTTACTTTCTTACCCTTTTCCTTTTTTTCTTTTCTTGTTTCTCAATTTTTTTCTTTTTCTTCTCTTTTTTCTCTCTTTTCTTTCTTTTCTAAATGGCTGCAGAGAACTTTAGTCACAGAAAACTAATCTTGGGTTGGGGATTTGCCTCAGTGCTGCAGCACCTGCTTGGCCAGCAATTGGTGTCCCCCCAAAAAATTGATCCCATCCCCCAAACTCAAAGACCAAATTCAGATCATCCCTTGAATATGCCTTCATTCTCTGTTTTCTACCTCCTTTTCTAGTTTCCCAAACCTTGTATGAGTGCACCCATGTTTATAGAAGCACAATAATAGCCAAATTTTGGAAACAACCCAAATGCCCATCAACCAAGGAATGGATAAAAAGATGCAGTATTTTTACAAAATTTAGTACTACTCTGCTAGAAAGAATAAACTCAAGGCTTTTATCGGTAAAGGAATGCAATTTAAGATGATGCTCATCAGTGAAATAAATCAGATTCACATATGTAAACACTGTATTGTCTCCCTAGTGTAAGAAACTGGCAGAGTAAATAAGATCCAAAAGGTATACAACATGAGACCTATGCATAAGTGAAATAAATCACTCTGATATGTAAACATTGTATTGTCTCCCTAGTGTAAAAAGTCAAAAAAGTAAATAATATCCAAAATATACAATAGATACTTGAAATGGGAGGAAACTGTTCAAAAGGAAAGACAAGCTGGAATGGGAGAAAGGAGGAGAGAAGAAAAGGAAAAGAAAAAATACATATATATATATAAATATATGATAGTTAAGACAGTTATACTACTAATTTCTATTATTTCATTGAAAAGAAAGGTTTGTGGAATATTTCTTGATCAATTCTTCATGTCTATATCTTGTAATATGGGCAACTACTTTAAGATAACAATATGCAATGTACTAATCATTGTTACTCTCCTACAATCTTATTTTGAAATTTTGTATCATTGTTTTGATTGTCTTTTTTTCTTTAAAAAAAAGAAAAAATATTTCAGTCTCATATCATGAAATTTAATGTTACCTGTGGGTGTTTCAAAAAGACTTACTATGTTCAGGCAATTTTCTTCTATTCATATATATATGTATGTGTTTCTGATGAGCTAAAATGACTGTAACTACTATATATATGGGATGAATTCAAATCATTTGTTGGAAAATGGATGGATCTTGAAGCTATAATGTTAGTTGAAACAGACATGGAGTGGTAAATCTGAAATAATTTCTCTCATATATAAAACCTAAATATAAGAAAATTCAAGAATAAAGCAGGCAGACTTTCAGAAAAGGTGAAGGGGAACAGAAGAATATGATAGATGAAGTGTGGAGAGGATCAGAAAAGTGATGGAAAACTACACATGTAGTTTGAAATTAATGCAAACTCATGTATATTAAATATACACAATTAAAAGTAGCTAAGATATTTTCTGCCCTGATTGAAAAGTTCCTATCATTGCCTAAGAATCTCACTGCCAATTTGCCACACTCTCAAATCATTTTAATCAAGTGCTTCTTATTAAAAAGTCAATGAAATATTTTACAACTATTTCTCTTTTTTGCTAGTTTTAAGGTACTGCTATATGTTTTATCCAAATATGCTGCAGTTTTATGGTTAAACCTTTCCCTATGTCAGAATTTCTTGATTTTTATCTACTACAAAATGACAGTGAGGCTGGGGATCTAGCTCAGTGACACAGGGCCTGCCTCGCAAGTGCGAACTGGTGAGTTCGATCCCCAGTACAAAAAAAAAAAAAAAAAAAAAAGGGGAAAGTGGAAATGACAGTGAAAAAATTTATGATGTCTTGCACACTGCAGCAGTCTTTGAATGTCGGGGACCTCACTCATTAATAGAAAGTTTATCTGTTTATAGTATAAAAGTAGTTGGATAAGTATGTTTGGTATACAGTAGAGGTGATAACTAGACTGCACTGTTATACAGAAATCTTAGGTTTATCAGAGGGGGACAATAAGCTTTCTTGAGTTAATACATCATGTATAACATAATAAAGTAAATTTTCCAAACATCATGTATATTTCAGGTTGGCAACTCTTGCTAACTCAACATGATAAGTATCAGCATGTTAATTCAACAGTGGTTGGGAGGAATTCACATTGCTAATTATTAACATTCACAGGCAATTTATAGAATAATCTAGCCACAAGAGGAAAGTGTTGATTTATTTACTGGTATATCTTTATGAATTGATTGTGCCTCACCCGTCAATCAATGGTCCATTCTCTCCTTTCCAAAAATTCCAAATAAGAATCTGGAAAAAATTTAAAATAACAACAGTAATTTGGTGGCTCCATGATATCTATAAGAACAGAACAGTCACAGATCTCTCTTGCCCTAAGAATAAATCCCTTAGAACAAAAGAAGAGTTTTCTAAAAGCTCTACCGTACTCTTGATTCAGAGGAATGTGAAAGACCCCCAGCCAACCCCAGTGGTGCCATGAGAGCTGGTCCCATTCTTTTGTTTATGGACCAAATTGATCTTCTCTGTCAACACTGTGCCATGTTCACTTTTTTTTCTTTAGACAAATTCCTTTCCCTTTTCCCTCTTTCCTCAGAGAAAGCTTTCTCTGGAGCTTGGTGCTGTTGCCTGAGCTTTAATTCCTATTATCACTGAAGCAAGCTCCCACCTATGTGCAACATCACCAGATAGGTAAGAAGTCCTGTACTCCATGGTCAGGAGTATTAAACCAAGTTTGAAGAGCACCTGACACTCAAAGCTTTGAGCTGCTAACACCAAGGGAGTCACACTTTGCCTATCACGGTCTCCATTGCCGTGAGAACAAGAACCCTCAGCTGCTGGTCACAGAGGCACCACCTGGCTGTGGGCTCTCAGCCCATCCTGACTTCCTAAGGAAGTCACCAGACCCTTCCTCCCTGGGCTGCACCCACAGCTCCCATCCGTGGCTCCTAGTCCAACTCCCTTCATAGATCCCACAGGATATCTTTCACCCTGTGTAGACTGCAAGTTCTTCCATATCTCTGCTTAACACGAACTGCTTTTGAGAACTTTTGTTGTGGAAAGGGCTGTATGTGCAGCTGGTGAAGGTTGTGGAGGTTGTTTTGCAAGAAGTCTCATTTTGGGGAACAAACTGTGCTTATGTTGCTGCATTCTTGGGGAAACCAAAGCACTTCTAGTACCCTTTTTGTCCCACTCTGTGCTCTATGTGTCCTGAGCCAAGAAATGAGGTGTGAGAGGCAGCCCACGTGTGCATGAGATCTTAGTTCTTGCTAACTTTCAAATCATTTTGTAATCAAGGGAGCATCATCAAAAATGAGCAGTACAAGGACGCCTTTTCTGTCCGCAGATGTCCTTCACCATCCCTGCCTCAAGAAGCTCCTATTTTTAAGAAAAGGCATCTTCTGCCATCTGTGCAGCCCAGCTCAGGATGTGAGTTCAGCAGAGCAGCACCAACCAGACCCTGTTTATCATTCCTGAGTCCCAAGGCTCCTGCTGTCAAAGTGTCAACCACATGAATCTTGGCTTCATCTGGGGTAAAGGGCTCCTTCTGCTTCATCTGCATTTTTGGGGCTCCACTCTGGACTATCCTGCCTCACAAAGTAGAAACTTTGTGGATATTTTCAAAATATATTTTATCTTGATAGTAAAGATTCTCAAGTGACAGAGTCAAGAATTGCCTTTGATGTGCAGTGTATGGAACATGGGCCCCTGGGTGCTCTGGAGAGCAGGTGCTGGCTGAAAGCACCAGTCAGCTCCTGAAGCTCACTGAGATGTTCAAGTATTTCTTCTGTGCTTCCCTATGGGTGGCTTTCTTTCAAAAGTTCACTGTCAAGCAGTGGTTCTCTCAATACTCAAATCCTACAGATATTATTGGAGCTTAAGTGAATGTGTTGGGTCTCTGCTACAGGAGTTTCACATCATTTCAGGTCTTTTCCTTTTCTTTTTAGTGTATGGTTCTGTGCATTGAGCTCAAGCCCTCCCCCATGTCAGGAGAGTGTCATTTCAGGGAGGAGCATCACCTGTCCTGCCCAGTCAGGTTGTGTGTGTCCCTCCTGTTGAGTCCAACTGCAATGACTGGTGCAGAAATTGCCTGTTTTGTCTTTTACTTTATGCTGGAGATTATGAAAGGGCTTCCACATGCAGAAGTTCACCATGAAGTTGAGCTAGTACAGCACTTGCAGTCATGCAACCCTCATTTACAGTAGGAAGACAATCTCTCCAATGAGTCACAGAGCATATTATAACACAAGCAACAGACTTGAAGGCTGTGTGTAAACTGTACAAGCCTAGAACAATAAGTAGACATGCATGTTTATTAAGTGGAGCTGTGATGAGCCTAAAAGTCTGCCAGGAGAGTGAAGAGGTGGAAGAATTTTTACACCACAGGGTTCAGATGTATGCAGGTCAAGTTTGATATTCTATGCTCAGCCTATACATGAAATACCATTAACTTTCTAAAATACTGATTAGATCTTATTAATACAACCCTGTATTCTATCTAAATACTTAAGAACTGAATTCTGGATTTAATGCGCATAGAGTCAACTTCTTTGCAAATCCTTGAAGCTAGAGCTATGGACCACTGTGAGAAATAAGCCATAAATATTTTAAATATAATTTTTTTTATTATGCAAAAAGCTGAAATCACACATTTAAAAAGACAGAAATACAAAATGTGTTAAATGAAATTTTTATCTACTGTGCATTCATTTACCCAGTTTCTCCCCAAATTTCTAGTTTTTCTTTGTCTTCTACAATCTTTATGTATGCAACGTCAAATTAGTTTCCACTGCACCTTGAAACATTTTATTCTTTCATTATTCTTCCGTGATTAAAATTAGCTCTTGAATGTCATTCTATATTTGTAACATACCGCTTTTGTGTAATTTTCATAAAATACATTTCTATGGATAGATATTTACAGATATTTTAAAGTAGACAATAAAAATAATTCCTTTGGCTAGCATTTAATGTGTGGTTAGAGAATAATGATCATGGTAGTATGAGGAAATTTTTGCTGTCCTAGTTTGCAAAGAGAAAATATATCAGTATCTACATATCCAGAAATGGAATTGCTGGTTGCTCATAACAGTAGTATGGTTCAACAAATGATTTTCTGGCTCCCTATTGCTGTAAGAGTGGTCCTGATGGGCACTGGCACAGCACACAGAGTACAATTAAAGTTACTTCTTCAGGGAGGCTGAGTTGAGACTGAGATTTGTGCATTGCCCTGTTTCTATAATCTTCACTTGAGTTCAGGCTTCAGGACTCCAGTACAGTCATCCAAGAAGGAAATATTATCTGTGTAAGCTAATTTAATGTGATTAGTTCCACGTATTCCACAAAAAATCAAGAAGTGTTTCACATTTACTCACCAAAAAAACAAATTCAACAGTAAAGTCTCAGCATCTTTGTGTCCCACAAGTGCTCCCACAATGACCCAGGTGTCCCTCTCTGTGAATCAATACAAATGGACTAAGAACTGCAAAACCAAGGGTGAGAAAGTCTTGAGCATTTATGATGCTGGATGGAGTCACTAAGGAGGAACTTATAAACAGAGAAAGGAGACAGTCTACCCAATAAAACAAAGAAAACAAAGCATCAGAAAGAGAACACTTTGAGCAGCTTTGATTTCAGGAGGAGCTGTGTAGAGGAACTTGGAGGTCTGCAAATGAAGAACCTGCTGGTGGTGATTGTAGAGAACACGCACCATGTAGCCGCTGGTCCCACCCATGATGGCCTGAAACCCCACATCCCGAAGAACCATGCAGGTGAGAAAAAGCCACTTTATCATCTTTCTCTCTGGTAGAAAATGACAATAGCTGTCAGGGTTAATAATCTGTGATGAGTTCATGCTGATATTTGTGATTGTATGGAGTAAGTTCATGGCTATCAAAGCACTAAGACCCCCAAAAAACGGAAGCAGGGAAAGGATGTGCCATGCAGACCTGAGCTTGAGGCTTCTCCACCCTGAGTGTCTGGAACTGATGGTGACAGCCTGGACCACCGTGAGGAGACCGCTGGTGCAGATGGAGGGGCCCCAGGCCACTCGCTCCAGATAGCATATGATCTTACAGCCTATGTCACTGAGGAAGTTTCTCACACTAAAAGCTGCTATTGTGTTTGGCACTACTTTGGAAACAAGAGTTAAGATATTTGTGAAAACTAAATGGACAAAAACGAGCTGTACTGATTTGTTCTTGGTGGCTCCCCTCAAATTGCACGTGTAAACCACAAATACCGATGTGTTACCTAATATCCCAAGTCCAGTCAGAAAGGCACAGATAGTTGCATTGATAAAGCATAAATCCATTTTTTATATCACTGGTAGTAAAATGTAGATCCAGTTGACACCTCTTTGAAAAAAGAACCAATAGAGATGATTTGAACCTGAAAAACATATTTCAGCTCACAGCACTTTCCTGGTGTGTAAGAAACAGTCCTGGTATGTGTACTGTGCAGTTTTCTCCCAAGATCTCTCACTTCCTGTGACACTCTGGGGTTACTCTTCATACTCTCATGCTACCTTCAAGACTAATAGTCAAAAAACAAAATTTCAAGTCATACTTTTTTGAGCTTTTTCTTAGTAAAATCAACCTGCCTCTTCAAATCTTAACATACCTTATGTTTAGTCTCAGCATGGTTGAACTGAGACACAAAATGTCCCAGCCACAATTTTGCTCTTTTATTTCATTCTATTATATTTTCATCATCCAACCCAGAGGCTGAGGGTGGTGCTTACCATGTATGCTGCTCCACTTCTCAGTTAGAGACACTTGAAGATTCTGTGGCTCAACCTTCTTTAAGACAGCTCAAATTTAATCACATTTCTGGTACCCTAATGTTTCTTCTTTTCTTCAGTGTTACTTTTTTGCTCTCATTTTGATAATCAAAGCAATTTCTATGGTAGTTTTTGCTTCCAAGTTTTTTAACATTCATAACCTCTATCTTATATTTTTGTATTTGTAGACATCAAACTGATTCTATGATTATACTGCCTTTAAATATCCAATGGTTTATTTTGCTGTCTTTAATATCAAATTCACCTGCATCACACCCAAAAATTTTTGCATGATCTGTCAAAGATACCCAGAAATCTGTGAGCTGCCTAAAATATCAATAAATGGCTGACTGTAGTCAGGAGGGGCCCTGGAGTAGCCGTGGTATAATCCCCTACATGAGTCCTAGAGGCCAGAGTTCTCAGGAGTGGTCTCAGCCATCTGTAAGGAAAGACTTGGCAGTCCTGACACTTGTCAGTGTCACTCAAGAGAAGGAGATTAATGAGAGTTTCTATGCCATTATGAGATGAGAACTACATTAATTAGGTGTCCCAGTGTTGACTGAGCACATTCAAGTAGGTTGGGGTATGAGAAAACATCACCAAAACACTGTGTCATGACGGCATTGTACACCTACTGGGTGACTTCAGGAGAAGCGGTTTCAGGTGACTTTGCAGCCTGCTTCACCTGTGTCTGTTTTCTTGACCCATTTAGCAATAGCACTGCTGTCATCTCTTTTGGTCCATGCTGAGATTTTTAATTCAGCCCTGGACAGCATTTTAAGATTGCACAGACAATGCCTCCAATTTTCATGTTCACTTTGGAAATTATGTCAAGCTGTAGGCAGCTTCCCCAGAATTAAATAAATCAGCCTATCTGATAGAACGCACAGAGTTTTCAAACGTCTTGTGTACTTCAAATGCCTTTCTGCAAGCCTTGCCCTCACTCTCTGCTTCCCACCATCGATGACCATTGGGATCTCTTTGCTCTTCTGCTGATGTGAGCTGCACAAACCTCCACTTGGAGCCCAGCTTGGCACCCGCTGGCCTCAGGACGTTGGGGATACCCGTGGTGACCGTGCTGCCCTTGCCGCGCCCAGTGGACAGTTACTGCCTCCACCGATGCAGCACAGATCACGACACCATCGTGACTGTCCGGTGCATGATGAAATCTGCTTCTCGCTTGCTCAGCACAGGGGCTTTGATAAATAAGCTGGGAAGGAAAACTAATTAGGTGCTTTGTTGAGGGTAGGGGTTGTTATTTTTAAAAAAGTCACTGTAGTCAATCCTCTCAGTACCATAAAGGTGCTTCTCACACGTCCCCGTGTGTTTCCCGTTTCTGTGTTTTCAGTCAAGAACTCATTTTCTGTTACTCTCGCACCCTCTCCCATAATTCCAAGGGTCTGAGGCATATTTGAAGCTAGTTCTGAGAATTCACCGAATGAAATCTCTTTATTTTATGAAAGAAATAAAATGTCAGAAGAGGGAGAAGTGACTATTTGCCCAAAAAGTCTTGGTAAACTGTTTCATAAGCTGTTTTAAAAGATATGCATTACGATCTGATAGATGTGGGATGCCCTAACTACTTCTAACAACTAACTGTTCAGGCCAGTAACAGTATCCATTTAAGGCTCAATTTTGTCAACAAAAAATGGTATTAGTCACCTTTGCTGCAAAAAACTGCAATAAAATTGAAGTGAGTTAACCTTTGTTACAGTAACTCATTATTACCAACATGGGCTGAATTCTTCAAAGAGCAAAACAATTTTATATTTAATAGTTAATAATAGTTCTTCTATCAAATGGCAAAATAATAAATTTATTTACATGCATGAGTGAATATTATGGATTTGTGTATGGAAGGTTTATGAATATATATATGAAGAAGAAAACATCAAACCAAACAGAAATGCACTTGGGGCATTCACAACATAGTGAAACACTGCAATGTTCATCTGTATTCAAATACAGAAATACACCATAACTGAAACACTCAAATTTTATGAAAGGTAATAACACTGACAGGTCCATTGTGCATGGTAATTTCAGGCTGAGAGAAACAAAGTTTATCATAGAAGCCTTAAAAGCTCCAATATTTTCTTCATTGCTAGAAGAAAGAAAGAAGAAAACTTGTACAATGATCCACCCCAGATCTCTCTGATTCTATAAGATCCTGGACACAGGGTCATAGATACCTCAACATTTGTGGAAGGCACTTTTTCTTAGATGTGCCTCCCTTCTCTTTTCAGCTGGTGGTTCTCTTCTTTTAAAAAAGACTGAAGGCTTTAAGGCTCAAAGACCCTCTCAACTTCTCCTTTGCTGAGCTACAGGCTTTAGACACCAAAGAGAAAGTTTACCTGGCCCGTGAGTATTAATGAAAGCCTGGTCAGTTCTGCTCACCTTGGTGTGTGTAAGGCAGACCACAGCTGGGTTGGTTCTTCTGGCAAGGTGAGGCTCCCCAGGTCATATTTGTAACTCCATGATTTATACAGCTCTTGGAAGCCACAAAGTGTCACCAAGACTTCATTTCACAGTTGTCTCCCTACCCAAGAGAAAGATACCTGTGCAACTCTCAGTCCCTGCTGTGCAACTTTTCCTCTCCATTCATAATCACCACGTTTGTTTACTCAGAAGTTTTCTCTGGCTCAATTAGGTTTAATGGCTTGAGTTGGAAGGATGTGCACTGAGGATGTGAACAGCCAGCTGCGTTTCTGTGTCTGGAGATTTCCGTTCTCCAAAACAGTGCTCCAGTCATGCATCAGAGTGGGGACGGATTTTGGGGTACAGAATGCGTCACTTCCCTTTTCCTGCCAAGTCCTGCTTTTTCCATGGAAATTCCTAAGTAATGACCAGACTGGGGACTCTGCTTTCTGAGCTCTTCCCAGCTGTGTGCAGGGGCAGGGCAAGAGTCACCTTGCTCTACTGCACCCATTGGAGGGCAGGGTCTTTGTCATGACAGGCTGGTTTATTCTGTGTCTATTAGATGACAAACCAGGTGGCCCCCTATTTAGAAAAAGTAATTCTATGCTACAGTACCTGTATTCTTGCTATGTGAAGCTGCAACTGGTATAAGAATACTGAAAATATCTATGCCATATATGAAAGACTAGCCATTTGTGATATACTAATTTGTCCCCACTAAGCAAAGTTTCCCAGGGACAGAGCAAGATGAAATGCAAACAAAAGAAAAAAAAATTTCTGTGATGCGAAAGAAAATGAGATTCAATGCCTTTTTATTCCTTCCTTCCTTCCTTCCTTCCTTCCTTCCTTCCTCCCTCCCTCTTTCCTTCCTTTCTCTTCTTACTCTTTCTATTTCCTTGAGTTTTTTTTTTTAAGAAATCAGTAATCAAAATGTAACTTTGCCCTTTCAACATTTGTGAAAGTCAGTTTAAGATAAGTGATAATTTTGCCATTTCTGTGTCCCTGGGAATTTTTTTCTCAGTCCCTGGGCCCCTCTTTTGAAATGTGGTCATCAGAGAAAGCATGCTCTTTAGATTAATTTCTGTGCTAACAAAGTAGTCTAAGTTCACTGCATCCTTTGTTCCAGGTTTCTAAGCATTAGTCTCCAATAATCATGAGACCTTAAAATTTATGTTGCAGTATAGGCAATACAGTCACACGCAGAGCAACCTCCATCTCCCATTGAAATCACAGCAAATTACAGGTGACAAGCAGTGCAGTCAAGTACCCCCTGTACTTTCCATTACCGGTTATTCTGAGAATGTGTCTGTATGGCTGTGACCTCTTGGTTACAGGGGTGAGAGTTTTTCTCTTATTTGTAGAGTGCCTTTAGTAGGTACCTTGTGATGTGTGTCATGTGTTGGTTTAATGTTCTTAAATAAACAAAATTTTTGCTGTCTTTTTATTAATGCATAGTACCTCTAAAAAATGAGTTTCTGTTTTGCATAGGCATCAGGCATTCAAAACTGACCATTTACATCCTGTTGTCCCTTCATACTTTCCTCCTGCTCCCCCTTATTGCTCTCCTTTTCTCTCATAGTTTTTATACTACTTAATGTTCCCCTGTTTCTTTAAAATTGTACACATGAAAGAATACTCAAGGTATTTGTCTTTGATACTGTGGCTTTCTTGTATTTATATGATTGGTATTTTTCTGCTAATGTTATATCTTAATTGTTTTTTACTGAATAAAATCTATTTGTCACATTTTATTTATCCATTAGTCAGTAATCAGGGGCCTAGGCTATTTCTACAAGTTCATTAATGTGAATTGCGAGAGTGCTCAGTAATCTCTGTACTGAGCTGATGTTAACATTTTTCAGGTATATCCTGAGAGGAGGGACAGCTCAAGTTTTTAATTTTTGGAGAATCTCTGTATTGAATTTGATAGTAACTCTACTAACATACATTTCTACCCACAGGGTAGAAAGGTTACTTTTGTCCAGCATTCTCACCAGCACATATTCTTTTTTTATTCCTGATAATAGCCATTCTGAAATAGGTAAAATGGAATTGCAATGCCATTTTGATTTGCATTTTTCTGATGGATAAAGGCACTGAATATATTTTCACTTAACTTGTGGCCATTTATACTACTTTTCAAAATATTCCTGTAGGGCTGGGGCTATAACTCAGTGGCACAAGACTTGATTGGCAAACACAAGGTCCTGAGTTCAACTCCTGGTACCAAAGATTTTAAAAAGACACAGAGGGAGCCCCTTCCACCACCATCACCACTGAAGGTGTTGCTGTGACCTAAGTGGACAGGCTCCAAAGGTGGCCCCTCCCATTGTCATCACAGCTGTGACACAGGTGAACTGTGCCAGAAGGCTGAGCATGGCCCTTCCCATCCCTGCTGCCACAACTGTGGTGAAGCTTCCAGGAAAGTCCAGAGACCTGGGGGAACACCAGTGACTCAGTAGGGCCTGAACTAGAGCACTCAGGGTGCAAAGGCAGGACTAGCCATGCAGAAAAGTCCAAAGCAACAACAGCAGTATGAGCCAACACGTGGTAAATTAGGTGAGCCAGCCTAATACTTGGGGACAAAGACACATGGAATAGAAGCATTTGCGTTGGATTGCCCCATTTTGTTCTTTTTTTCTTTCTTTCTTTTTTTCATCTTATCTTTTTTTCTTGTTATTTTTTCTCTTTTCTAAACAACTCAGGAGAAGTCCAGCCACAGAAAACTAATCTCATCCCCAAAATCAGAGAAATAAGTTCAGATAATCCCTTGTTTACTCTTCTTTAGTTTTCCAAATTTTGCATAATCATCCTTTGTCCTGTAGCCTTGTTTCCACTTTCTTTCCAGTTATCTTTCTTTTATCTACTATCCTTCTTAACCTCCCTACCACAAGGTAAACCCACTTTACCAAGGGAAAGCACTTTGAATACAAGCTCCCAACTTATAATCGGTTCTGTTATATAATTGTAGATTTTGCTCCTGTGATTTAAGGTACAAAATTAATAGCTACCACAATTGTCGGTTTCTAACTGTGCTTGATTCTGTTGTTATTGCTAATTTTACTACATTAGCTAGGATATCATATCTGTCATAATCAGTTGTTCTCACATCTGTAATAATACTGGGACACTCTCAAGTAATAGCCTCACCACAGCCCATCACCAAAGAAGTGGGGACTGAGCCAAACAAATACCAACATCTCACTCTTAATTAACTGGGAAGGTAGGATCTTGGGACAGACATAAGTCAAGAACATCCTACATGTAGAAGACACCCCTGCGGAACAGATTTTTCCAAGAGAGGACTTAACACTAGTGATATAGCTACCTACTGCAAAAATTTACAAGGATCAAAACACAAAAATTTTGAAATAGAAACTGACAAGATTCAGCAGCAAGATGCAGTCTCAGACCTCTAGCCCATCCTGAACAAGCCCAGGAGGCAATGAGATAGAAGACAATGAAAGACACACAAGTGAAATTTCTGAAATGATAGTAACCCAAAGTAAAGAAACAAATTCATGAGGTTGTAAAGCAAATCAGAACAGAAATAATCTCTCAGTTAAAAAAGAAATGTCAGCATTCATAAGGAAATTGCTTTAAAAATCTATAGTAGATATAGATTTAAAAAAACGTGATTGTAAGAAAAGGATGGAAACCATGAATAATCAATGTAGGAAAGAAATAGAACACATGAAACAGATTCAGTAAGGTATTCAGGAAATTAAATATTCCATTGAAAGCTGGCAAAAACACTTAAACAAAGCTGAAGACAGACTTTCAGATTCTGAAGACAGGATCATAGTTGGCAATCATGAAAGGAAATATTTCTCAAAAATAACACAGAATCAAGAAATAACAATTCATCATCTGCAAGACGACATGAAGAAAAACAATATAAAACTGATAGGTGTAAAAGAAAAAGCAGCAGCCAACACAAATTACATAAAAAGATTATTTGCCGAAGTTGTAACAGAAAATTTTCCAAACATAGGAACAAAATCTGACATATAAATAAGAGAGACATATTGAATTACAATTAACCATAAGAAAAATAAATTTATACCCAGACATATACTAATCAAGATCACAGAAAGTCACAACAATAACTCAATATTAAAAGCTATTAGAAAAAAGAAACAGATCACCCTTAAAGGAAAGCCCATCAGATTAATGGTAGACCTCTCAACACAAACCCTCAAGTCAAGAAGAGCTTGGAGTGAAATATATGAAGACCTGAAATAAAACAACTTAAAATTCAGATAGATGTATCTTGCAAGCCTATCTTTCAAAATTAAAAAAAAATAAAACATTTCTATGACTAAGAACAACTTAAGAAATTCAAGACCATGAAATCAATCCTACAAAAAGTACTGAAAGATACTCTAAGACAGAGATAAAAATGACCACAATTCTAGGAACAACAACAAAATCACCAGACAGGGTAAGCAATTAAACAGAGGGGAAAAATCAGGAACCCACAATGGGAAAAAAAAAAACATGACAAAGTTAAGCCAATACATATCAATTACAAACATCAATGTAAGTAACCTCAATTCAACAATCAAAGGAAACAGCCTGGCAGAATGGATCAAGAAACAAAATCCAAATATACGCTATCTTAGTTACTATTCACTCATTGCTGAGACAAAATGCCTGATGCCCAAAATTAGGAAAGGAAAGGTTTATTTCTTACAGTTCTCAGGGGTTTCAGTCCATACTTAGTTGGCTCCAAGGCAGCATAGTGTGGTGGGGCAGCCATTCATGGCAGCCACCAAACAGCAAGGTGAACCAGTGAGTGAGAGAAAGAGAGGAGAGAGAGAGGCCTTCCTCTCACCCTTACACTGTATGTCAGCTCCACCCCTGAGCGGGTGCAACACTCACATCACCAATCCCAGTGCCAGACAACAAACCAATCACAAATGCCAGATTCAGCCCTGTCTATGCCATGATTACATGAGACTTTGCGGGGGGAAACAGTATCAAACCCATACATTCCACCCCTGGCCCCTCGAGGACTCATGTATATCCTTTATACAAAAGACATTTAGTCCACCTCCAAGAGTTGCAAAAGTCCTAACAGTTTCAGCATTGCTGAAAAGTTCAAGTCCCAAATCTTCTCCAAGATCTATGGCAAACTCCTATTGTAACCCCTTGTACAAATGAAAACAAGATTAAACACTCCCAGCATATAAGGGTACAAGATAATAATTACCATTCCAAAAGTTACAAGCATGGGAATACAAAACATTGGAGCCAAAGCAAGTCCAAAATCCCACAGGGCAAACAATAAATCCTGGAGTTCTCCACTCAGCATCTGAAGGAATCTGGTTGCAAGTTCCAAAAGGTTTGAGTGACTGCATCCCTGCAGCATTTCCAGGGCTTTAAACCTCCGTAGCTTCTCTCTCAGCCCACTCTGCTTGGTTCTCACAGCTTTTCTTGGATGATCCACATTGATGGCTTTTTCCAACTTCTGGGTTTTCCATTGTACCCTTGGCTTCACCCTTACATCTTTACATATTGCCCTCTGCAGGCAGGGTGGAAGCTGCACATTTTTCTTGCACTTAAAACCAACACCATGTGGATGCCACCAAGGTCCACTGCCAGCTGGAGCAGTAGCCAGGCTTTCCCCTCTCTTGGCTGTAGGGGTCGACTGCCTCAATCGCTGAGCTCTCTGAACCTGATTGTGAGGAAAAGCTTCTCTATGCCACCACCATTCTGGAATCTGGTACAGCTGCCACCATTTTGGACCCTCCTGTGGCCTCCATTGCCACTCTGGAACATGGCACTCTGCAGCTTTTTCCTCCAAACAAACTCACCTTTGCTGGCTTGAGGATGCAAAAGATGGAAACACACTGCTACTTGGGATGCCCCCAGGCCATCTTTTTTATTCCTTCGTTCCTTCTCAGCAATCAAGGTCTCAGCTCTATCTTTATAGTCCACAGCTTCCTGGCCAAACTCACAACATTTTAAATCACCATGCTGGGCTCTTTGCTCTTGATTCACAGTGTAAATCTGACTAAAAGCCCCCAATAATAGCCAGGCAATCACTTCAACACTTGGCTGTCTTGAATTTCTTTTGCCAGATTAATCAGTCCATTGCCCTTAGTCTCAGGTAAAGTCTCTGGGCACAAGCAGAATGCAGATAAACTTTCTGCCAAGCTGTAACACACATTTTGTGGAGTCTAACAACCAATGCAGTCCTTCTTCCCAGCAGAAACCTCCCGAGCCTGGTCTTTACTGGCAGTATTTCTATCAGCCTTCTGGTCTTCGGAGCTCTGACCAGAGTCTCCCCTACATTGTTCCAGTGCCACTCTTTCAGGTGACATCTTGGATCCTTTCCAAACTCTTCCTACAAGCCTTTTCCAAAGGCTCTTGAACCACATGATCAGGTTTAGTCACAGCAATGACCCCACTCTTGGTACCAAATTCTGTCTTAATTACTTTTCACTTGTTGCTGAGACAAAATATCTGATTCCCAAAATTAGGCATGGAAAGGTTTATTTCTTACAGTTCTCGGGGGTTTCAGTTCATACTTAGTTGGCTCCAAGGCAGCGTGGCATGGTGGGGCAGCCATTCATGGTGGCCATCAAATAGCAAGGTGAACCAGTGAAAGAGAGAGAGAGAGAGAGAGAGAGAGAGAGAGAGAGAGAGAGAGAGAGAGAGAGGCACCTTCCTGTCATCCTTACACTGTATGTTGACTCCACCGCTGAGCAGGTGCAACAGTCACATCACCAATCCCAGTGCCAGACAACAAACCAATCACAAATGCCAGATTCATCCCTTTCCATGCCACGATTACATGAGACTTTGGGGGGACACAGGCTCAAACCCATACATATGCTGTATACAAGAAATACATTTAACTCAAAGAGAAATTCATAGATTGAAGATCAAAAGATGGAAAACAAGATTCCATGCAAAAGGAATACAGGAAAAATCAGGGGTAGCTACTCTGTTTGAAGAAAAGGTGAATTTCAAATCTAGAATGATCAAAAGAGATGAAGGTCATTACATACTTGTTAGGGGAAAACTTCAAAAGGAAGAGATAACAATCATACATATGTGTGCACCAAATACAGGAGCACCCAACTAAATAAAACAAATACTAGCAGACATGAAAAATCAAAAAAGAAATAACACAATTGTAACAGGGGATCTTCATACCCCATTGTCACAAAGAAATAGATCAACTGGACAAAAAATCAGTGAAGAAATATCAGAAAGGAAACAAATGGTTTTAGTAGATGTTCATAGAGTGTTCCATCCAACAAAATTAGAACACATATTCTTCTCAGTTGCACATGAGAAATTCTCTAAGAGAGACTAACTCACAGAACATGTTTAAGTAAGTGCAAAGAAATTGAAATTATCTCATGCGTAATATAGGAAAATAATGACAAAACAAACCACAAAAACTCCATAAACACACTAACCAATTAACTCTTGATCAACCAATGGGTTACAGATGAAATTAAAGAAGAAATTAAACAATGTCTACAATTAAACTAAAATGCAGATACAACATACTGGAATCCATGGGACACAATGAAAGCAGTCCTCAGAGGAAAACTCATAGTGATGAATTCTCACATCAGGAAAATGGAATGAGCACAAATAAACTACCTAATGCTGCACCTCAAGCTTCAAGAAGAAGAGCAAGTCAAGCCCAAAGTCCATGGAAGGAAGAAAATTCTAAAAATCAGAGCAGAAATTTATTCAGCTGAGACTAAGAAAACAGAAAGTTAAAGAATTGAAGAATTAGGTCTTTGAAAGAATAAATAAAATTGATAAACTCTCACCCAACCTTATAAAAAAGGAAAGAAATGCTTGAATTCATGCACTCAAGAATGAAAATGGTGAAATAATTACAGATCCTGTACTTCAAAAATCTTCATATAGGATGGAAAACAGAAGAAATGGACAGATTCCTAGAAACATATGAATTATCACACCTGAATCAAGGAAATATAAAAATTCTTAATAACCCAGTTATCAGTTAATGACATTAAAGTGTAATTTAAAACTTACCAGCAAAGAAAAGTTCAAGTCCTGATGGATTCACAGCTGAATTCTACTTGAAATTTAGAGAAGATTTAATGCTAACACTCATCAAGCTCCTTAATGAAACTGAAAGGGAAGCAATAATCCCTAACTTATTCCTGGAGGCAAGTATTACCCTGATACCAAAACCAGAGACAGATTGAACCAAAATAAAAAACTATAGGCCAAGCTCCCTAATAGACATAGATGCAAAAATCCTCAAGAAGATACTAGCAAATAGAATGTGGCAAACCATCAAGAAGATAATATGCAATGACCAAGTGGGATTCATCTAAAAAATGCAGGGATGTTTCAACATACACAAATCAGTAAATAAATGTACCATAGAAGCAGAGCCAAAGACAAAAATCACAAGATCTCTCAATAGATGCAGAAAAAGCTTTTGACAAAGTCCAGCACTCATTCATAATAAAAAAAAAACCTACAGAAAATTGGAATAGATGGTCTTTATCTCAAAATAAAAGTCATCTATGACAAACCAAAAGTCAACATCATACTAAATGGACAAAAATGGAAAGTTTTTACTCTAAAATCAGTTACAAGACAAGAATATCCACTATCAGCACTCCTATTCAGTAAAATACTAGAAACATTAGTCAGAGAAATTAGACAAAACAAAGAAATAAAAATAAGAATAAGAAAGAAAGAAGTTAAGTTACCATTATTCACATGAAATGATATTCAACATAGAAGACCCCAAAAGCTCCACCAAAAGACTTGTAGATTTAATAAGAAAATTCAGTAGCATAGCTGGATACAAAGTCAACACAAAAATCTATAGCATTTCAGTACACAAACAACAAACTCATTGAGAAAGAAATTAGGAAAACCACACCCTTCACAATAGCATCCAAAAAGTGAAATACTTAGGAATCAACCTAATGAAGGATGTAAAAGACCTATATGTTGAGAACTATAGTACTCTAAAAAAGGAGATTGAAGAGGATGTCAGAAAATGGAAAGATATTCCTTGCTCCTTGTTAGGAAGAACCAACATAGTGAAAATGGTCATACTCCCAAAATTGTTATACAGATTTAATGCAATCCCAATCAAAATGCCATTAACATACCTCACAGAACTAGATGAAACATTCCTAAAATTAATCCGTAACCAGAAAAGAACTACAATAGCAAAGGCAATCCTGACCAACAAAGGCAAGGCAAGAGGCATTACAATCCCTGACTTGAAATTATACTACAAAGCTAGTGTGATAAAATCAGCATTGTACTGGCAAAAAAGCAGACAGGAGGACAAGTGGAACAGATTAGAAATTGCAGGCACAGCTACAAACACACTCAACCACCTTCTCTTTGACAAAGGGCCAAACATGTTTGCTGGAAGAAAGATAGTCTCTTTAACAAATGATGCAGGAAAAACTGGCTTTCCACATGCCAAAGACTAAAACTAGACCCATGCCTGTTACCATGCACTAAACAAAGTCAAAATGGGTTAAAGTTTTAAATATTGAAAGTGAAATGCTAATCTACTGGAAGAGGAAATTTGTAGAAATCTTGAAGCCCTAAGTGTAAGCAGAGAATTCATAAACAAAATCCAAACTGCATGAGAAATAGTTCTAAGAATCAATAATTGGGATCTCATCTTATTCAAATTCTTTGAACATCAAAAGAAACCATCAACAAAGTGAAAACCCCACACATTGGTAATAAGTGTTGGTCAATTGTTCCTCACACAAAAGGCACGTATGTAGAATGTATAAAGAATTGAAAAAAATTAGACACTCAAATTCAAAGACCCAATCCAAAAATGGACATCTGAGATGAATGCACACTTCACAGGTGAAGAAATACAAATGGGAAATAAATATATGAAAAAATATTATACTTCATTGGTCATTCAAGAGATGCAAGCTAAAACAACACTGATATTCCATCACACTCTAGAAAGAATGGTTATAATCAGGAACTCAACCAATAACAAATGCTGGAGGGGCTGTGTGGAAAAAGGAACACTTCTCCACTGTTGGTGGGAATGTAGACTGGTGCAGCCATAGTGGTAATCATTATGGAGATTCCTCAAAACCTGTATCCACTCGACTCAGCTATTCTGCTCCTGAGTATTTTCCCAGAAGAATTAAAAGCACCATACCACAGCAATATATGTGCACCCATACCTATAGCAGAACAATTTGTAATAGCTCAGTCCTGAAAACAACACAAATGCCCAACGAGTAAAGAAAGTTGTGTGCTAGTATTGATTGGAGAATCTTTTATGTTCATATCTTGCACTCTTAGTAACTACTTTAAAAATAATAATATGCAATGTATTAACTACTGTTATTCTCCAATCATCTTGTTATGAAATTTTGTTTAACCTTTTCTCCATTAAATAAAAGTCTGTTCAGTCCATTTGCTACTTACTGCTTCCATTTTGGTGAGATTTTTTTTTCTTGTTTTTCTAGCTCTTTCAATAATCTGGGTGTGAATTTTCTGATAGAGAGAAGTTGTCAAAGTGTCTCTCCCCTTTTCTATGGCATTTTTCCACTCTACTTCTGTATTGGGTGATATGCTATGTACCCCCAACTCCTCACATGCTTTTGATGGGGCTAAGTCTGGCACTTGCTTGTGTTCAGTTTGTTGTCTAGTGCCAGGATTGGCAATGTGAGTGCTATCCCCGCCCAGGGGTGGAGCTGACATACAGTGTAAGGGAAGGCGGGTCTTCCTCTTCCTTCCTCTCTCTCTCTCACCGGTGAGCCTTACGGTTTGCAGCTGCCATGAATGGCAAACCCTCCACGCCAAGTTGACTTGGAGCCAACTAAGTAGGACTGAAACTTCTGAGAAACTGTAAGAATAAACCTTTCCTTCCCTAATTTTGAGCGTCAGGTATTTTGTCTTGGCAAAGAGCAAAAAGTAACTAAGACAACTTCCTTTGCTGTTCCAAAACTTTTTAACTTGATGTAATCTCATTTCCCAATTTTTGCTGTTATTTCTTGGACTCTTAGAGTCCTATTCCATAGGCTTTTGTCTCCACCTATATGTCGAAGTGTTTTGCTTATGTTTACAACTAACACTTTTGGTTTCAAATCTCGTACTGAGCCCTTGATCCCTTTTGAGTAGAGATTTGCACAGGGTGAGAGATCCAGTTCTGGCTCCACTGTTCCCAAGTAGACGTCCAGGTTTCCCAGCACTATTTACTGAAGTGGGTGTTTTTTCCTGTACACAGGGTTCTGACATCTTTGTTGAAATTCATATAATTGTGACTGAAAGTTTGTTTTTGTGTCTTTCATTCAATGTTTTAAGTCCACATATCTATTTTTGTGTCAGTATAGTGCTGACTGTATTAGTATGACCTTGGTGTATATTTTGAAATTCAGCATTGTTATACCTCCAGTGTTGCTTGGTTTGCTTATCATTGATTTAGCTTTTCTATGTCTTCTGTGTTTCCATATAAATTTTAGATTTTTTTATTTTACTTCTGCAAATAGTGCCACTGGAATTTTGGTAAGGACTGCACTGAAGCTGCAGATCACTTTCAGTAATATGCCCATTCTAACAATGTTAGTTCTGCCCATCCTTGAACACTGGGAGGCCATCCTATCTTCTAGAGTATTCTCAGACCTTTTCCTTCACTGTTGTATACTTTTCACTGCAGCTGTTATACTACTTCTTGTTTAATTTATTTTCCCAGAAGTATTTACATAAAGCTATTGTAAATGCAATTGTTCTTTTGATTTCTTACTTAGTGGGTTTATTACTGGTGTCCAAAAAAGTCACCAACTTTTGTGTTCTGACTGTGTATCCTGCCAGCTGACTGAATTTGATCTATCAGTCTTAAAGTTCTCCTGTGGGAGTTTTGGGATCTTCTGTGTAGAGAGTCATGTCATCTGCAAATTGGGATAAGTTGCTTCCCTCATTACCTGTTTGTTATCCTTTTACTCCTTTCTTTTGGGTACTTCCTCTGACAAAGATTTAAAATTCTATGCTGAGCAAGAGTGGACTTGAAACTGTGAAAAATGTATTTATTTGTATTTGTGAATTATTTGCTCATGTTTGGAGGCACTGAGAAAAATCTATATAACTTATTCTCATGCATTTGTTTTTTTTTTAAATAGCAAGAAGTTTCTTTCTAAACAAATGCCAAAGACAATAGCAGCTTTCAGTATCAGGATCTTCCTAGATGACACAGGCTACAACCCTGTGTTACCTGGCACAGGTGGCTGGGGCCTCTCTATCTGCACCGTGGTCTCCTCATGGGGGTTCGGCCCATCGTCATCCATCCCAGACACTCAGGGTGGAGGAGGCACAAGCAGAGGTCTGCATGGCAGGTCCTTCCCTTGTGTTTCTTTTCTTTTAAATTCTTAATGACTTGTTAAGTATGGATTTACTCCTTCACAAGCAGCAGCAGAAACTCATAACAAACTAGTAAGAGTGATGTCTATCGTGATCTTCTGGCAAGAAGTCAGAGGACAGTATAGATTTTTCTCACTTTCCTGATCCTACAGAGTGCCATTTTTGAGGGTCACATGGTTGGGCCCTGTGTCTGAGTGTTTATTCTCTACAAGTACCTTAGGCATGTTGTGCATTTATAGAACTCCAAATTTCTTTTAAAAACTCCCTGAGATCAAAGCCACCCAAAGTATCGTCCTTCCGATGCTCTGTGTTCTTTTCTTATATCAAACGGATTGTTTTTTCTCTACCTTTAAGATCCTTCTTGGAGAGCAGTTAATATTCAAGAAGTTCTAGCTTTAGTTATGTGACTGTCAGTGCATTCGTGCTGATTCAGAGATGGAAGCTGAGATGAATGCTGGAGCCCTCGGTAGAAAGAGCAGTCATCGAGAGACTGTCTATCTCCTGGTCTCTTCAGCAAATTTGAAACATCTGTAGGTTTTATTGTGTTGCATATAATAAAATAGCAGTGGAGAGTTAATAAATATGTGATGTATTCTGATATAATTCAAAAGTGCTTTTGATGGGTTTTTAACACATTGCCAGTTATTAATATTCACAATTTATAAAATAATCTAACCAATTGAGGAAAGAGTTCTTTCCAAGTATATATTTATAAGCTGATTGTGCCTTACCCTTTAATAAATGATCCTTTTTCTCCTTTCCAAAAATTTCAAGTGTAGAACCTGAAAAAATTTAAAATAACAGCAGACATTGTACATCATTAAATTAGAATCTAAAATAAAAAGAAATTTTACACTTAAATACTTATTTAGAGGACTGATAATTAATAAATAAATCAAAAGAAAGACAAATCTTTTTTACAGCATAATTTAAAATGATTTATGTAAATGCACTCCCTCCAGGATTTGGATCTTAATTCTCTGCTCCCTTAATTGAGGGCACCTTTCCAAAGAGCACTGGCTTCTTTCCAAAGAGCACTGTGTAAAAAAGACAAAAACCTACGGACTTCATGGAAAAACAGAAACCTAGCAGACACTACGTTGGCAAAATGATTTTTAGGTCACCGGTATAAGCCATGTAACAGCGTTCACCCAAAGTGAAGTCTCCATTCTCAGGAACTGAACGGACCCCGATTACCTTACAATGGTTCCGCCTCCAAACATAACATTGTGGGCTTGAACTGTACCCTCGAAGAACTGAATCTGTGATAGCTGTGGTAGGAAGGGCGCCTCCTTTCTCTGATGCTGCCTTCCCACACTACCAGTCCAGCTTAGCCATAAAGAAAACAGATAGATGTAAGTTAGGCAAATTTACAAAACACCTGGTAGTGATCCTCAAAACTTCTCAGGGCACAAACACAGGGAGAGCATTGTCTGCACCACCGAAGCAAAAATTTAGTCCAGAAGTCTTTGTTGAAAGTCAGTCGTGGACCGTGCAGTCACTGGCATGGCTCACGTTAGAGAGTGCCGGGCCATGACGCTTCAAGAGACTTCCATCTAACACAGGAGTGGAAGCATGAAGTAAAAGACAAGACCAACATATCAGTGCTCTTTCATAAACACACAGACACACTGCAGCCAGTTTGAGTACAGTCTTGTCTCACAGATATTATATTCCCTCATTTTGCAGTAGATAGTCAATTAAGATCACCTTCTCTAATAAAATTAATTGCCTTTTCACAAGTTCCTCTTGTACAGGTACCTGTACCTGTATTACGTGGTTTGATTGTGACTCCAGTCATCATGCAAATCTGATCTGGTCCCTACCTTGTAGATGAGGCTGCTGAGGTTTGGCAAGGTTAAATCTGTCCAGGGTCATTCATTCAGGAAGCAGTGGAGCAAGGATTCAATTCAAGGAACTATGCTCCTTGATCTTGCACAACAGTTGTTAGTGGAGGGACATTTTTAGCACAAACCTCACACCTTGACAGATGGTGGAAATTAATCTGTAAGTGAATAAAGTGGTGCCGTGGGTAAACAGCCGATTGTAATGATATAACCTTGCTGTTGTGTGTTTCTGCCTTCCCAGCATCCGAGGCTGAGTTCAGAAAGCATAGACTTGCTCTCATGGGGGGAACTGCTTTGTGGGACCCTAGAGTATCATGCCCCAGGGTCAATCTCATGTGCCTTGTCCTCTTAGTGATGGAGAAGACAGAGGGCTTTGCTTCTGTCCAAGGTGACTTCAGTTTTCCTGGAGGAAGAAGATCCAGGAGAACCTGGCACAAGGCAGCTTGCTCAGTCTCACCAGGGAGCTAGAGCCAGCGCTGGACATAGAGTTGGAACTCGTCCTGGGAGGGTGTGGTCTGTGATGAGGAGCCTGGCGCCTCGCCCACCCATTCTAGGTATGTTCATTTTAGACAGAGACAGGTTCCACCCTATAGTGGGTGTTTATATATTTTCTGGGTGATTAAATGTTATGAATACAATAATAAAACTCAAAAGGAAGCCGGTTCTGGTCAGCTTAGCAAAGGATGAATGACACACCAGTGCTAGAATGTGACAGATCTGTTCTTCCATGCAGTGTCCCCCTCACAATGCCTTGTATAGATCTGACCCTCAAGTGTCACAGAGTTGAGACTGCACCTGTGATTACATTTGTTCTTCCAAGCTTCCACCTGGAGGGTACATGGGTTGCTTTCTTGTCACTGGTATAGGATATCTGGCACCCACAAGTCAAAGAGGACGGTTTACTGTGGCTCAGTGTTTCAGTGTGTGCTTGGCCAACTCAAAAGCAACAAGCACATGTGAGAAGCAACCTGCTAAAGTTATCTACTACTCTGCCATAAAGAAATGACTGGCTTGCTGGGATAGATTGGCATGGTTCAGGACTCTGTTTCCACAAGCTCTCTACTAGTAAACCCAGAGTGAATTATGGAAGTAGACTATCTGTGGTTTTTTTTTCTTTTCTTATTTGTTTTATTCAGTTTTTTATTTCTCTTTTTCTTTCATTTTTTTAATGAGTGTAAGTGTGGTTCCTATCCTCTTTGTGGGTATGGTTCTGTTCTGTTCTACCTTTTATTTCTTCCACCTCTCTTTTCCTTCAGTCTTCTGCACCAGTTTCCCCAAGTTGACGGGATCCATCATTGTCCTCCAGCCTTACTTGCAATCTCTCTTTTCCACTTCTCTATTTTCTCCTTAATCCATTTTAAATTTTAACCCTGAAGGCAAAATTAACAGATTGTGGACTTACATATTGCGTATAATTGTCTGGTTTGTTTTACATTTTGTTATATAATCAAAATCTAATTCATATGGTTAAAAGTTGCAAACTAAGGGTTAGTGCAGTTCATTGTTTTATAGGCTGTGTCTGATGCTATTGGCACCACTACAGCCATACTTGACATAATTGTTCTAAACAGCTGTTGGCCCTGGCAATCCATGACTGAGATTAACTAAGGGTCACAGAAAATACTGTGACAGAGTGCCAAAGAACCAGGGACTAGGCCAAACAAACAACAACTTCTCATCTCCAACACAGTGAAGAGGCAAGATCTTCCAACATACACAAAATCCAAAAATAAGCTACACCTGAAAGATACCTCAAAGAAGTAATCATCACCTAAGTGTCCTAAATACCACTAATAAAGCAAATCACCATAGGCAACTTACAAGATCACCCCAGGAATTAAACTAAAAGAAATGAGAAGATACTTAAACAAGATGCAACTCCACACATTCAGTTCACCAAAGGTAAACCCGGGGGCAATGAGGTGAGACAATCCAAAAGCCCCCATCAGGTCTCTCTGAAGTGGTGGCAACAAAGTAATTGAATGAGGCTCTGGAAAAAATGAAATAAAAAATAATCTCTCAAATAACCACAGAGATTACCAAAATACATACCATGCTTAGTGATGTTAGAGCAGACACAGACAAAAAAATAGATGAGCTTAAGTAAATTATGAAAGTGCAGCATAGGAAAAAAATGGAATCCGTAAAGCAGATTCAAGCAGACATCCAGGAGAATAAAAACTCCATTGAAAGTATCCAAAGCAGATTGGACCAATGTGAGGACAGGATCTCAGATATTGAAGACAGGCTTGCAGTTAGTGACCAGGAAAAGAAAGATTTCTCAAAACTAGCAAGGGAACATGAGAAATCAATCCAGCAGCTGCTAGATGAGACAAGGAAGAATAATTTAAGATTAATTGGAGTCAATGAACAAGCAGGAGATACCACAATTAACATTAAAAACATGTTCACGGACATCGTGACAGAAAACTTTCCTGGTGGAGAAAAAGAATTTGACATACAAATAAGTGAGGCATATAGAACTCTAACTAGCACTGATCAAAGAAAAATCTATATCCAGGCATATCATAGTCAAGATTCCAGAAATTCAACACAAGAATAGAATCTGAAAAAGCTGTTAAGGAAAAGGAACAAATAACCTATAAAGGAAAGCTCATCAGAATCACAGTTGATTTCTCAGCAGAAACCCTCAAGTCAAAGAGAGCTTGGATTAAAGTAGTCCAAGTTCTAAAGGAAAACAACTTTCAGCCCATATTGATGTATCCTGCAAAACTATCTTTCAAAATTGATGGGGAAAATAAGATACTTTCATAACAAAAAACATGCGAGGAAATTTATGACTACCAAACCAGGACTCCAAAATGTTCTGAAGGACATCCTAGAAAGAGATATAAGGACTACAGCTCCATGAACCCCAACAGAAGAAATCCACCAGGAAAGGCAAACAACCAGAGGGAAGGAATAAAAAGTGTGTGTGTGGGGTCAATAACAAGAAAATAACATGAGGAGGTAAGTCAATACACATTAATTTTAAGGATCAATGTTAGTGGTCTCAATTCACCAGTCAAAAGACACAGAATGGCAGAATGGATCAAGAAGCAAGATCCAACAAAATGCTGTATACAAGAAACACATTTAACTCAAAAAGAAAGTCATAAGCTGAAAGTCAAAGGATGGAAAACCATACTCCATGCAACAGGAACCCATCTAAAAGCAGGGGTAGCTATTCTGTTTGCAGACAAACTGAATTTCAAGCCAAGACTGATTAAGAGAGATAAAGAAGGTCACTACATCCTCATTTAGGGAACAATCCAAGAGAAAGAGATAACAATTGTAAATATATATGCAACAAATACCAGTGCACCCAGCTATATAAAACAATTACTAACAGACATGAAAAATCAAACAAGCCCTGATATAATTATGTTTGGAGACCTCAATACCCCACCATCACAAAGAGGCAGATCAACTAGACAAAAAGTCAATAAGGAACTATTGGAACTAAGTCAAACTTTTGAGCAAATGGATATAGTAGATGTCCATAGAGTGTTCCACCCCATAACATCAAAATACACATTTTTCTCAGCTACACATGGGACATTCTCCAAAATAGGTCATATTCTTAAGTAAATGTAAAGGAATGGAAATTATTCCATGCATACTATCAGACGACAGTGCAATGAAACTGGAAATCCATGCCAAAGGAAACCACAAGAACCTCATAAACACATGGAAATTAAATAGCACCCTACTGAACAACCAATGGGTCACAGATGAAATTAAAGAAGAAATTAGACAGTTTTTTATAGATGAATGATATTGACAATACAACATACTGGAACTTGTGGGACACAATGAAAGCAGTCTTAAGAGTGAAATTTATAGCAGTAAACATCCATATCAGGGAAACAGAGCAAGTGCATATAAACAACTTAATGTTTAACCTCAAACTTCTAGAAAAAGAAGAGTAAACTAAACCAAAAACACATACAAGAGAGGAAATTATAAAGATCAGAGCAGAAATTAACACAGTGGAGACTAAAAAATCAATATAAAGAATCAATGAATCAAAGAGTTGGTTCTTTGAAAGATTAAATAAAATTGACAAACCCTTAGCCTTAAGAAAAAAAGGAAATAAAGGACTTAAATCCACATAATTAGGAATGAAAAGTGTGAAATCACAACTGACCCTGCAGAAATCCAGAAAATCATCTATACCTACTTTGAAAATTTGTATTCTCATAAGATGGAAAACACAGAAGAAATGTACAGATTCCTAGGTACATATGAATTACCAAAGCTGAATTCAGAAGATATAAAAATCCTAAATAACCAAATATCAAGAAATGAAATTGAAGATGTAATTAAAAACCTATCAACAAAAAATCCAGGCCCTGATGGATTCACTGTTGAATTCTACAAGAAATTTAGCAAAGAGCTAACACCACTACTTCTCAAACTCTTTAATGGAATTGAAAGGAAAGCAGTATTCCCAAACTCATTCCTGGAAGCAAGCATTACTCTGATTCCAAAACCAAAGAAGGACCCAGCTAAGAAAAAGAATTACACGCCCATCTCCCTAATGAACATTGATGCAAAAATCCTCAATAAGATACTGGCAAACAGACTGCAGCAAATCATCAAAGAGATTGTACACCATGATCAAGTGGGATTCATCCCAGGGATGCAAGGATGGTTCAACATATGTAAATCCAGAAATGTAATATACCATATAAACAGAGTCAAGGGAAAAAATCATATGATCATCTTAATAGATGCAGAAAAAGCTTTTGACAGAGTCCAGCACCCATTCATGATGAAAATCCTACAGAAAATTGAAACAGATGATTTTTATCTCAATCTGATAAAGGCCTTCTATGACAAGCCAACAGCCAATACCATACTAAATGGACAATAGTTGAAAGCTTTCACTCTAAAATCAGGAACAAGACAAGGATGTCCACTGTCTCCACTCTTATTCAACATAGTCCTAGAAACTTTAGCTGGAGCAATTAGACAAGAAAAAGAAATACAAGGCATAAAGATAGGAAGGGAAGAAGCTAAACTATTCTTATTTGCAGATGACATGATAGTCTACTTAGAAGACCCCAAAAAACTCCACCAAAAGACTTCTAGATTTAATAAGTACATTCAGTAATGTAGCTGGTTACAAAGTCAACACTCAAAAATCAATAGCCTTCTTGTACATGAATAACAAACTCACTGAGAGAGAAATTAGGGAAACAATACCTTTTACTATAACATCAAAAAAATGAAATACCAAGGAATTGATCTAACAAAGGATGTAAAAGACCTCTACATTGAAAACTATAGTACTCTGAAAAAGGAGATTGAAGAAGATATTAGAAAATGGAGAGATATCCCATGCTCTTGGGTAGGAAGAATCAATATAGTGAAAGTGGCCATACTTCCAAAACTGTTATACAGATTCAAAGCAATCTCAATCAAAATTCCAATAGCATATCTCACAGAATTAGAGAAAACAATCCTAAAATTCATCTGGAACCAGAAGAAACCTAGAGTAGTAAAGACAATCCTGAGCAATAAAGACAAGACTGGGAACATCACAATTCCTGACTTAAAATTATACTATAAAGCTACTGTGACAAAAACAGTGTGGTACTGGCAAAACAACAGACCCGAAGATCAATAGAATAGATTAGAAGATGCAGAAACAACTGCAGACACACTAAGTCACCTTATCTTTGACAAAGGTGCCAAACATATTCACCATAAGAGATAGCCTCTTTAATAAATGGTGCTGGAAAAACTGGCTTTCCACATGCTGAACATTAAAACTGGACCCACATCTTTCACCATGTACTAAGCTAAAATCAGGATGGATCAAACATCTTAATATTAAAACAGAAACTTTAAATCTGCTGGAAGACATAGTAGGTAAAACTCTTGACATTGGTGTAGGCAAAGACTTTATTAACAAAACTCAGATTGCACAGGAACTATTGCAAAAAATCAACAAATGGAATTTCACCCTACTGAAAATCTTTTGCACAGCAAGAGAAACCATCAACAGAGTGAAGAGACAACCCACAACGTGGAGAAAATGTTTGCCAGCTATTCTTCAGACAAAGAATTACTATTAAGAGCACATGAAGAACTAAAAAAAAAATCAGTGCTCCCAGATTTAAAAACCCAATCCAAAAATGAGCATCTGAAATGAATACAAACTTCTCTGATGAAGAAATACGAACAGCAAATAAATATGTGAAAAAATGTTCAACATCACTGGTCATTCAAGAGATATACAACAACAATGGGCCCAAACGTTTATGGGGCAGAAAGAAACAGGATAGAAGCCTTACTCAAAATGCTGTGGAGCCCTGTCTGGGTCCTTTCTGAAAATCTGTGGTCTGAGTCCACCTAATGAAGAATCACTGCATATTTTTCAAGTACTGATTAGATATCTGATTATTAAAACTATTCTACTCACATTTCTATATTGAAATCATTGTAATTTAATTAATTAAGAAGAAAATTCTTCACTTAAGAGCTTATAAATTTAGTTATTGTTTAGTTTTTTGAGGAGCTAAAAAATGTAAGCACCATGGACAGCACACATGCTAAACTGATGGCTAGAAATGAGATGCAAACCATTTTCAAATATAATCCATTCATTCGTCTTGTAAAAAAAGATGAAACCAAATACTTAATAATTCTTAAATTTCAGATGATATTATGCATAGTTTTATCTACTTTGAATTCATTGTACCATGCTTTCATTTTTACCGTTTCTCTAAATATATAACTTTGCTTGCATTCCTTTACATTCTTAACGCATATAGTATCAAATTTAACATTTTTCAGTGAAACATTACTCTTCTCCTTGTTAAAATAACAATTTTTATGCCATTCAATGTGAATACATTTGGAACTCACCATTCTTTCATATATTTTATAGTGGCCTTTTCCATGGATGGCTATTTATGGATACTTTCTTTTTCTTTTTTTATTTTTATTTTTTTATTTGAGCGAAGAAAAACAAAACAAACAAAAACAACAACAACAACAACAAAAAGAAGACATATATAGTAAAAACAACAAGCAAAAGAGACAAGCAAACGACTAGAGTAAATACACAACATTGCAGGTTTACACAACCGGTAGATAGAAGCTTGACAATGGTTGCAATATTGCGCATCATTATCTTTAAAATGGTTTCTTACATTATCAGATATAGACATGCTAGATTGATCTAATCATATGAGTATTAATTGTTCTTTCTCAATAACGAATACATTCAGCAGTGTTCTTTTTAGTTA
>RJWM01021940.1:0-34487 GCA_004363535.1 Dasyprocta punctata | reverse complement strand
GAAGACCTGCCTCCCTTACACTGTATGTCAGCTCCACCCCTGGGCGGCAAATGAACACAAGCAAGAGCCAAACTTAGCCCCATCAAAAGTATGTGAGGACTTGGAGGTACATAGTATACCCCCAAGTATACATAGTATACATAAAATACAGCATGTTTTCTCCCAGAAGAAAAAATACACATTTTATCAGCACCACGTGAAACTTTCTCCAAAATAAGTGACTGGCATTTAAGACCATAAAATGTCTGTGAGGTGTGCAAGTGGTATTTTGATTGGAATTGCACACCTCACAGAGTTAGTGAAATCATTCCTAAAATTCATCTGGAACCAGAAGAGACCTACAATAACAAAGGCAATTCTGGGCAACAAAGGTAAAGAAGGAGGCATCACAATCCCTGACTTGAAACTATATTACAAAGCTTCTGTGATAAAATCAGCATGGTACTGGAATCAAAACAGACCTGAAGATCAATGGAATAGATTAGAAGATACAGCCACAACTACAAACACACTCAGCCACCTCATCTTTGACAAAGGGGCCAAACATGTACACTGGAAGAAAGATAGCCTCTTTTATAATTGGTGCTGGAAAAACTGGCTTTCCATATGCTGTAAACTAAAACTAGATCAATGTCTATCACCATGCACTAAAGTAAAGTCAAGATGGATCAAAGATCTGAATATTAAAACAGAGACACTAAATTTGCTGGAAGACAAAGTAGGTAAAAGTCTTGACAACATAGGAGTAGGCAAAGAGTTCATGAACAAAAATCAAATTGCATGGGAAATACTTTCCAGAATCAACAACTGGGATCTCATCTTATTAAAAAGTTTTTGCATGTCAAAGGAAATCTCCAATAGAGTGAAAAGAAAACCCACGAACTGGGAAAATATCTTAGCCAACTGTCCCTCAGACAAAGGACTTCTAGCTAAAACATAAAGGATATATATATATATATATATATCCCTGAAATTCAAGGACCTAATCCAAAAATGGGCATCTGACATGAATACACACTTCTCAGAGGAAGAAATACAAATGGCAAATAAATATATTCAAAAATGTTCAACATCAATGGTCATTTGGGAAATGCAAATTAAGACAACACTGAGATTCCATCTCATCCCAGAAAGAATGGTCAAGATAAAAAAATCAACCAATAACAAATGCTGGAGGGGCTGTGGGGAAAAAGGAACTCTTCTCCACTGTTGGTGGGAGTGCAGACTGGTGCAATTGCTGTGGAAATCAGGGTGGTGATTCCTCAAGAAGCTAGGATTAGAGATTCCATTTGACCCAGCTAACCTGTTTTTGCACATTTTTCCAGAAGAATTGAAAACATCATACCACAGAGATATATGTGCACCCATGTTTATAGCAACACAATTTGTAATAACCAAATCTTGGAAACAACCCAAGTGCCCATCAATTAAGGAATGGATAAAAAAGATGTGGTATTTTTATACAATGGAGTACTACTCAGCTATCAAGAAAGATTGCATTGAGACTTTTATAAGTAAATGAACACAACTTACGACCATACTCATAAATGAAGTAAATCAAACTCACATGTGTAAACGCCATATTGTCTTCCTAGTGTAAGAACCTGAAACAGTATATACAAACCAAAATCTACAATAAATACTGTGTAAGGGAAAGAAACTGCTCAAGGAGCAAAAGTAATTGAGATAGGGGAAAGGAGGAAAGAAGGAAGGAAAAAGGAAAAAGACATAAATTTGTATATATGTATACACAAGATAGATAAAATGACTACTACTAAATGTATTAGTTATTGAAAAAGGACAGTTAATATACATATGATTAGATCAATTTTACATGTCTATATCTGTTAATATAAACAACCCTTTTGAAGGTAACAATATGCAATGTTGCAACAATTGTCAAATTCCTACCATCTTGTTTGGTAAACCTATAATGTTACTGTTTTGGATTTGCTGTTGTCATTTGTTTGTCTCTTTTGCTTTCTCTTTGTCTTTCTTTTCTGTGTCTTTTTTCTCTTAAATAAAAAAAAGACCATAAAATGTCTCCATAAATACACAAGAATTGAAATAATGTGACACATTCTATTGAACCACAATGTAATAAAACTAAAAATTAACTGCAAAAGAAACTGCAGAATTGACACAAACACATAGAGATTGAATAATACACTTTGAGTGATTAATTAGTCACAGGATAAATCGGAGGGAAAATTAAAGCTTCCTAGGAAAAATAACTATGAAAAGATAATGTATCAGAACCCTTGGAATGCAATAAAAGTAGTTCTAGGAGGAAATTATATAGCTATGAGTGTCTACTTTAGATGGTGAAGCTCAGAGTCCTAGAAAATAATGACACAAATACAAAAATTATAGAATGAAGAAATCATAAAAGTGAGAGAAAACTGAAATTGAGACTAAAAAAATCAGTGGATCAATGAATCAGTGTTGATTCTTCATAAAATAGATAGGGTTGATAAAGCTTAGCCCTGTTTACCTAAAGAAAGGAAGACAAGACAAAGTTGCAAAGGAAAAAGGCAGTTAGAGATTACATCACTGATTTTCAGATAATTAGCAAGTAGATTGGAAACATTTATTCTACAATTGGGAAAAATGGAAGAAATGGATGAATTACAAGATACACATGACTTATAAAGATTGAATCAGGAGGGTATAAAACATCAACAGACCAGTAACAAACAATGTACTTTAATTGATGCAGTTATCAAAACTCTACCAGCTAGGAAAAACCCAGGACCTTAAGATTTTATTGCTGCATTTTTACCCGGACTAGAGGTGCAATGTTTATCCAGTTTCTCCATGTATGGAAAAGGAGGGAAGGAATGCTTCCAAACTCCTTCCATAAACCAGTATTAGGTTGATACCAAGACTGGATAAGGGCTCAATAAAATAGAACACTACAGGTCAATATCCTTGATGAAAATTGGTGCAAAAATCCCCAACATGATACTTTCAAACAGCTCATTAAAAAATCACATACCATATCCAAGTCATCTGTGTCCCAGAGATGTAAGAATATTTCATCATACAATAATCACATTGCATAAGTAGAGTCAAGGATAAAAATCATAAGATCATCTCAGTAGATGGAGAAAACAATCTTTGACAAAACTCAACATACCTACATGAAAAATTTCTAATGGAAACAAGTATGGAAAAAGCTTTCCCTTACCTATAAAACCTGTGTATGACAAACCTGCAGCCCATATCACCCTCAAAGGCAAAAAGCTAAAAACATTCCTTCTAAAATCAGGAATGAGACAAGGGAGTCTTGCCTTGCCTTGCCTTTTCTTTTCTTTTTTCTTTTCTTTTCTTTTCTTGAGAATAGAACCCAACAAAACAAAACAGAATGAAACCAATCAAAACAAAGCAGTGAAACTGCTACAGAACTTCAAAACAGGATAACAGGTAATCAACAATGGCTACCATAATGTATCTTGCTATCATCACAATAGTTGTCCACACCACTAGAGATAGCAAAATCAAACAAAACAAAGAAGAATAAAACCAATCAAAACATAACATTGAATAAAACAAAAACAATAAATTTGAATAAAACAAAACAATGAGAACAATATTGCACATTGTTATCTTCAAAATAGTTGTTCAGGTTATCATATGCAGGGATAAAATAAAACAGTAAAATGGAACAAAACATTGAATTTCAAAAACAAGACAGGAAACTGGGCGTGGTGGCTCACACCTGTAATCCCAGCACTCAGGAGGCTGAGGCAGGAGGATCATTGTGAGTTCAAGACCAGCCTGGGCTGTGAAGTGAGCTCAAGGCCAGCCTGAACTGCACAGTGAGAAGCTGACTCAAAAAAAAAAAAAAAAAAAAAACCAGAAGAAATCCCCCACAACTGCACAATGCACACTGCCATCCTCCAAATATGTTCCTAGACCACCAACCCCGGGTCTGCAGAAGTCAACCAAGCAATGCAAGCATTAAGTTATTCCCTTCCCTCAGTTGCTATCATCTCACCCTGAGTCCTCTGAATCAGCAGTGGGGGGAGTGCTCTTCTGGTTTTTCAGCCTGCACCTCAGCTGGAAGGCATGATTTCTCATCTGGCTGAGGTTCTTACCCACCAGCATAGTAGAGCCTGCTTCACGGGAAGACACAGTCTCTCTTCTGGCTGAGGTTCTTACCCACCAGCATAGTAGAGCCTGCTTCACGGGAAGACACAGTCTCTCTTCTGGCTGAGGCTCTTACCTATCAGCGTAGTGGAGCCTGCTTCATGGGGAGGCATAGTTTTTCCAAGGGTGTCTATTTTTCATTATACTACTTTTTTTTGAGGCAAGGTTTCACTATATGGCTCAGGTTGGACTTGAACTCACTTTGTAGCTGACACTGGCCTCGAACTCATGATGATCCTCCTGTCTCAGCCTCCCAAGTGCTGGAATTACAGGCAGGAGCCACTTACTATACTACTTGAAAGGTTAGCCAGAAAAATCAGGCATGATAAAAAATAAAAATAATACAAATAGGAAAGGAAGAAGTCAAATTAAGGCCATTTGAGAGAATCTGACCAACCACATAGAAATAAAAAAATCTCCAGCAGAGGAAATTTACATTTAAAAGCCAAATTCAGCTAGGTGGTGGGATATGAAAACAATAAGTAAAAGTAATAGTGAGCCTGCACACCAGTAAATAACCTATGGAGAAAAAAAGGTCAATTTCATTTATGTGAGCTTAGAAAAAAATCAAATATTTAGTGATAAAATTAAGTAAGTAAAAAAAAATCCATAAGAAACCACAGAACTCTGAAGAAAGAAATTCAAAAGACCATGAGGAAGTAGAAAGACAATGCATGATCATGTTTATAACAACATGGTTTGTAATAGCTAAATCTTGGAAACAGCCCAAATGCTCATCAACTGATGAATGGATAAAGATGTGACTTTTAAAAATACATTGGAGTGTTGTGATTCAGCATGACCAAAGAATCAGCACGACCCTCAGAGAAATGCCTGGCTAGCCTCGCAGGACACAGAGGTATGCAGCCCAGCCCAGTTCAGACCAGGACCCAAGAGCTGCTCCTCAGGGACTGACCAACATAGCTGCAGGGCCTTGGAGAGCTTGGGCTCCCCCCACCAGAGTGAAGAGCATGTGCGAGCTCCATACTTCAGTGGAGTGGCTTGTGCATGTGCCATCCCAGAGCTCGCTCATGGACCCCCGCCCAGTTGGGTTGCTCCCGGCGCTGTAGGCCTGGGACTCGACCAGGCTTGCCCTGGCACAGCTGTTGCTCTGAACTTGCAGACAACCCAGGGTCCAGGCGGTGTCAGACTCCAGGGTACACTCTGCCTAGCTCCCTGGGCACCGGGAGGCCTTGGCCCCAACCCAGTTAAGGCAGAGGCTCCAGTTTCATGCCCCAGGAGGCCGCCCTCCCTTGCTGCACACAGGACCCAGCTCTACCGGGTCCCACAACTCAGTGTGACCCACCACTCAGTGTGACCCTCAGGGGAACGCCCAGTCAGCCTCGCAGGACACAGGGCCACATATGTTCTAGAAGAAAACGACAAAACAAAAGACCAAAAGGCAGTCTCAGTCCCCCAGCCCACAAAAAACAAACCCAAGAGACACTGAAATGGAAAACAGTGGGAGTCACACAAAGGGACTTTCTGAAATGATAGAAAATGCAATAAAGAAACAGCTTGATGAAGCTATAGAGAAATTCCAATCAGAAATATTCTCTCAGCTAAAAAATGAAATGAGAATCATTATTAAAGAAATGTGTGTATCTAAAGAAGAGCAAGATAAAAAATAGAAGAACTTAAGAAAATGATCGAAACCTTGAATGAACAATATAAAACACAAACAGAATGCATGAAACAGATGCAAAGGGAAATGCAGGAAATGAAAAACTCCATGGAAAGTTTGAAAAACCGCTGAAATGAAGCTGAAGACAGAATCTCAGATCTTGAAGACAGCATGGGAGATCATGGCCATGAAAGAAAAGATCTCCTAAAAATAGTAAGGAACCAAGAAACAACAATTCAACAGTTGCAAGACGATGCCAAGAGAAATAACATAAGATTAATAGGCATAAATGAAAAAGCAGGGGTCAATACTAATGACCTGTGAAGACTATTCACAGAAATAATAGCAGAAAACTTTCCAAACATGGGAAGAGAATCTGAAATACAGGTAACTGAGGCATACAGAACCCCAGTTAACCATAACCAAAATAAATGCTCACCCAGACATATAATAATAAGGGTATCAGAAATATAGCACAAGAACAAAATACTAGAAGCTGTCAGAGAAAAGAAACAGATTACCTACGAAGGAAAGCCTATCAGAATCATGGCAGACTTCTCAACACAAACCTTTAAGTCAAGAAGAGCTTGGAGTGAAGTATCTCAAATCCTGAAAGAAAACAACTTGCAACCCAGATTGATGTACCCTGCAAAACTATCCTTAAAAATTGATGGAGAAATAAGATACTTTCATGACAAAGAAGAACTGAAGAAATTTATGGCCACCAAACCAACACTACAAAGAGTACTGAAAGACACTCTAGAAAGAGAAAAGGATAGCCACAATCTTAAGAACAACAATCAAAGGAAACCATTAAGCAGGGAAAATAATTAAACAGAAAATGTAGAAAACCAACAACAGAAAGATATCAACAGGGATGAGTCAGTACATATCAGTTTTATCAATCAATGTAAATGGTCTCAACTCACCAATAAAAAGAAACAGACTAGCAGAGTGGGTTAAGAAACAAAATCCAACAATATGCTGTGTACAAGAAACACATTTCACTCAAAAGGAAATTCACAGACTAAAAATCAAAGGCTGGAAAACAATACTGCAACAGGAACCCAGAAAAAAGCAGGGGTAGCTATTATGTTTGCAGACAATGCAAACTTCAAACCGAGAATGAACAAAAGAGATAAAAAGGGCACTACATACTTGTTAGGGGAAAACTTCAAGAGGAAGAGATTACAATCATAAATATATGTGCACCTAATATGGGAGCACCCAACTATGTAAGGCACTTTTTAATAGACATGAAAAACAAAATAAACAATAATACAGTTATAACAGGGGACCTTAACACCCCATTGTCAGAGAGATAGATCAACCAAACAAAAAATCATCATAGAAATTGCAGAACTGAATCAAACTTGTGAACAAATGGACCTAGTAGATGAATACCGAGTATTCCACCCATCAACATCAGAATACACATTCTTCTCAGCTGCACATGGGTCATTCTCTAAAATAGATCATATACTGGTCCACAAAGCAAGCTTCAGTAAATAGAAATGAACTGAAATAATTCCATGCATATTATCTGACCACAGCGCAGTAAAATTGGAAATGAATGACAAAAAAACCTACAATAGCCGCATAAACACATGGAAATTAAATAATACTCTCCTAAATAACCAATGGGTCACAGAAGAAGTTAAAGAAGAAATTAAACAATATCTACAATTGAATGAAAATGCAAATACAAATTACCGGAACCTGTGGGATACAATGAAAGCAGTCCTCAGAGGGAAATTTAGAGCACTAAACTCTCATATCAGAAAAATGGAAAGAACACACATAAACAACCTAATGCTGCACCTCAAACTCCTTGAAAGGGAAGAGCAGGTCAAGTGCAAAGCCCAAAGAAGGGAGGAAATTATTAAGATTAGAGCAGAAATTAATGCAATTGAAACTAAGAAAACAATACAAAGAATTAATGAATCGAAGAGTTGGTTCTTTGAAAGAGTAAATAAAATTGATAAACCCCTAGGCAACCTTATTAAGAAGAGGCTGGAGAAAACTCAGATTCATGCAATAAGAAATGAAAAGGGTGAAATCACTACAGACCCGGTGGAAATACAGAAGATCATCAACACCTACTTCAAAAACCTTTACTCACATAGATTCGATAACACAGAAGAAATGGACAGATTCCTAGAAACCTATGAATTACTAAAGCTGAATCAAGAAGATGTAAAGCTGCTGAATAACCCAATTTCAGCTAATGAAATTGAAAATGTAATTAAGACCCTACCAACAAAGAAAAGCCCAGGCCCTGATGGATTCACTGCTGAATTCTATAAGAAATTTAGGGAAGACTTAATGCCAACACTTCTCAAACTCTTCAATGAAATTGAAAGGGAAGCAAGTCTCCCTGACTCATTCCTGGAAACAAGTATTGCCCTAATGCCAGGACCAGAGAAAGACCCAACCAAAAAAGAAAATTACAGGCCAATCTACCTAAAGAACATAGGCGCAGATATCCTCAATAAAATACTGGCAGATGGAATACAGCAGGTTATCAGAATTATTATACACCACAATCAAGTGGGATTCATCCCAGGAATGCAGGGCTGGTTCAACATATGGAAATCAACACATGTAATACACCATATCAACAGGGCCAAGGACAAGAACCACATGATCATCTCAATAGATGCAGAAAAAGCTTTCGACAAAATCCAACACCCATTCATGATAAAAACCCTACAGAAAATCGGGATGGATGGTCTCTAACTCAACCTGATAAAAGCCATATATCATAAACCAACAGCTAACATCTTACTAAATGGAGAAAAGCTGAAAACTTTCAACCTAGAATTGGGAACAGGACAGGGATGTCCATTGTCACCACTCCTATTCAATATAGTTCTGGAAATATTGGCCAGAGCAATTGGACAAGAGGGAGAGGTAGAGGGAGTAAGGATAGGAAAGGAAGAAGTGAAATTATCATTATTTGCAGATGATATGATACTCTGCATAGAAGACCCCCAAAAATTCATTAGAAGACTTTAGAAGTAATAATCAGATTTAGTAATGTGGCTGGATACAAGGTGAGCACTCAAAAATCAATAGCATTCGTGTACACAAACAACAAAGCCACTGAGAGAGAGATAGGGGAAACCACACCCTTCACTATAACATCCAAAAAAAATGAAATACTTAGGAATCAATCTAACAAAGGAAGTAAAAGATCTATACAATGAAAATTACATTACTCTAAAGAAGGAAATCAAAGAAGATTTCAGAAAATGGAAAGATATTCCCTGTTCATGAATGGGAGGAGCAAATATCGTGAAAATGGCCATTCTCCCAAAAGTATTATACAGATTCAATGCAATCCCAATCAAAATACCACCTGCCTACCTCACAGAGCTAGAGAAAGTATTCCTGAAATTCGTCTGGAGCCACAAGAGGCCTAGAATAGCAAAGGCAATTCTGGGCAACAAAGGGAAGGCAGGAGGCATCACAATCCCTGACTTGAAACTACACTACAAAGCTACTGTGATAAAATCAGCATGGTACTGGAATCAAGACAGACCTGAAGATCAATGGAATGGATTGGAAGATGCAGCCACAACTACAAACACACTTAGCCACCTCATCTTTGACAAAGGGGCCAAACATGTACACTGGAAGAATGATAGCCTCTTTAACAAATGGTGCTGGAAAAATTGGCTTTATATATGCCATAAACTAAAACTAGATCCATGCCTATCACCATGCACTAAAATAAAGTCAAAATGGATCAAAAATCTGCATATTAAAACAGAGACACTAAACTTACTAGAAGACAAATTAGGTAAAAATCTTGATGACATAGGAGTAGGCAGAGAGTTCATGAACAAAAATCAAATTGCACGTGAGACACTTTCCAGTATCAACAACTGGGATCTCATCTTACTAAAAAGTTTTTGCATGTCAAAGGAAATCTTCAACAGAGTGAAAAGAAAACCCACGAACTGGGAAAATATCTTAGCCAATTGTCCATCAGACAAAGGACTTCTATTGAAAACATATAAAGAATTAAATCAGGCCCCTAGAATTCAAGGACCCAATCCAAAAATGGGCATCTGAGATGAATACACACTTCTCAGAGGAAGAAATACAAATGGCAAATAAATATATGAAAAAATGTTCAACATCAATGGTCATTTGGGAAGTGCAAATTAAAGCAACGCTGAGATTCCATCTCACTCCAGAAAGAATGGCCAATATTAAAAATCAAGCAATAACAAATGCTGGAGGGGCTGTGAGGAAAAAGGAACTCTTCTCCACTGTTGGTGGGAGTGTAGACTGGTGCAACCACTGTAGAAGTCAGTGTGGAGATTCCTCAAGAAGCTAGGATTAGAGATTCCATTCAACCCAGCTATCCCACTTCTGGGAATTTTCTCAGAAGAAATGAAAACATCATAGCACAGTGATATTTGTGCATCCATGTTTATAGCAACCCAATTTGTGATAGCCAGATCTGGGAAACAACCCAAGTGCCCATCAATGAAAGAATGGATAAAAAAGATGTGGTATTTTTATACAATGGAGTACTACTCAGCTATTAAGAAAGATTGCATTGAGACTTTTATAACTAAATGGTCATGACTTGAGACCATACTCATAAGTGAGGTAAATCAAACCCATATGTGTAAATACTGTATGTCTCCCTAGTGTAAGAAACTGAAAAAGTATATATGATCCAAAATCTATAATAAATGCTATGTAAGGGGTAAAAAACAGCTCAAAGAGCAAAAGTAATTGGGATGGCAAAGGGGGTAAAGAGAGGAGGGCAAAGGAAAAGATATAAATGTATATATGTAAATGGAAGATAACTAAAACGAACACACTGCTGATTGTATTAGTTATTGAGAAAGAACAGTTCATGCTCATATGATTAGATCAATTTTTCATGTCTATATCTGTTAAGTTAAACCATTTTGAAGATAACAATATGCAAATTTGCAACCATTGTCCAGTTTCTATCACTCTGTTTTGTAAACCTATAATGTTACTGTTGTGCATTTGCTCTATTCGTTTGTTTGTCTCTTTTGTTTTTTGTCTTTCTTATATGTGTCTTTATTTTCTGTTAAATAAAAACAAAACAAAACAAACAAACAAAAAACCAAAAGGCACAATAGATATTATGAAAGTGATAAGGGAGGAAATGCCTAAAATGGAAAGTGAAAACCACCATTAATTTCAGATTATCTTGTTTTGAATTCTTGTATCATCTTCATAATTTTGTTAGGTTTGGTTTTGTTCTGTCTTGTTTTGTTAGATTTTACTGGGTCTGATTGTGTGGGCAACTATTTTGAAGATAATGGGGTGTATTATGGTAACCATTGTTGATTTCCTATTATCTTGTTGTGAAGTCCTATAATGCTTTCATTTTATTGTTTTGATTGGTTTTATTGATTTGGTTTTATTCTTTTTAAATTTGATTATGTTTGATGGTATTTGACAACTATTTTGAAGAAAATAAAATGTTATGGTAATCACTGTTGATTTCCTATCATCTTGTTTTGAAGTCCTATAATGCTTTCATTTTTTTATTTTGATTGGTTTTATTCTGTTTTGCTTTATTTGATTTTACTGTGTGTGATGGTATGGGCAGTTATTTTGAAGAAAATGAGAGACATTATGGTAGTCATTGTTGATTTCTTGTTGTTTTGAAGTCCTGTATCACTTGCATGTGCAGAGGATGAAGATTACTTGGAAATGAGAGTTAGTTCAGTCATCAAGGACTCAGAGGGGCTGCTTCGTGGGGGAATAAGAAAGCCTAAGGGAAATAGCAACCAATAGAGTCCTCTGTAGTTATTTACTAGTAACTCAAGGACATGAGAATAAAGACATAGAAGAGAAACATTTTGCAACATATTGTGTAAGAGTTTTTGTACTGGGTTAGGGACAGAATGGGATGGTTTGTTATGTGACACAAGTTCACCTAGTTTAGTTAATCAGGGAAGAGGGCCAAAGCAAAACTCTGACAGGAGCTTGCTCTTAATTGTGCTGACTGTGGTCCTGCAGATTCTGCTCTACACTTTAGCCATGCATTCCATAAACATGGGAATTGTTATTCATCAAGGTCCCTTCCTTATCATTCTCAGGTTCAATCACTCCTTTGGTCATAGTCTCCCCACAAAAAGTGTATATTTCAGCTGCCCACTTTTGACTGTGTCTTTCATTGTGTGAAGGTATCTAACTTTGTTGGATTTTTAAAATGATAGCAACATTTTATTAAAGGTAGGAGAAAAAACAGGCCGTACAGGTTGTATTTAGGTCAAGAAATAGTAGGAAAAGAGGTATGCCTTACAGCATGAGGGTGGACCACAATGCAAGAGAAAACTCAATGTAGACTGTCCTTTTTGTATCACCCTTTCAGGCTGTGGGAGGTTTAGGCCATTCCATCAAAAACCTACTTGAGTTCTCTTGAGTGGCCCACTTGCAGGGTTTTGGGAGACAGTTTGCGCATATGTCCTGGGATTTTGTCATGCCTCCTTTCGCAGCCAGTTTAAGTCATGTCCTATCTTCCTGTCTCACTTACCCTGCAAGACACATAACTCCATAATTCTTTTTGAGGAGTTGAGGGGCCAGCAGTGTCTGTCTTCTACAGCTTCTTCTTGCTAGAAAAGGCTCTAGATGGTACCAACTGGGTATTTTGTGGTCTCCAATCACCTTAGGGTGCTGTGGTTCACCACTTGGGTTGAAGAGGAAAACTGTTAGAAGACAAAGTGAAGAAGAATTAGTGATAGTAGAACTGCCTGTTTGATGGGAGAAAGAAACTTTAGTATTAGCCTAAATATGTGGAGCAGGTGAGATTCCTACACTTCTTGTGGAGGACAAAGTAAGGTAAGGAGGAAGATTAGATAGATTACTGAGAATCTAAGAGCCATAACCTTAGCAAGATTACCCATGTCAAGGATCTAATTAAAAGCAGAAGCCTCAAATATGCGTGCCCATTTAAACTGTGAATTAGGGTTGTTAGTGGCTCTACTTACCTGCACCTAGAGCAGTACTGTAGTCTTGGTTTTTGAAGCAGAGCCTCAGATCTTCCAGAGGTTCTCAGGAATAGCTTTATTTTTAATCTTGTGAAAATTATATGAACATTTTCCATGTAGAATTTTTATAGCTTGTCACTGCACTCCTTGTGGAAGGACCAGAGTGGTCCTCAGTAACTGGTAATAAAAGGTATCTTGAGGGACAGTAGGGCTGCCCTTCTTGCTTTCCTGTCAACCTTTTGATTTCCCAAAGAGATTTTAGACATATCTCTTTGGGGACCTCTGCAATGAATGACAGCAGCCTGCTTGGGAAGATGGACTAAGTTTAAGAGTTGTAGAATTTCCCGCTTGCATTTCACAGATGATTGCTTATTAATTAGCAAGTTCCTACTTTCAAAATTGCTGCATAGACATGTAACACCAAGAAGTCATGTTTTGAGTGTGTATAGATATATAGGTTCTTGCCTTCCCCAATATCAATGCTTGTGTCAGTGTTATGAACTCTGCTCTTTGAAAAGAGGTCCCTGGGGAAAGTTGACATCAATGACTCGTAGTGAACTGACAACTGCATAACCTCCCTTTTAATGTGCTTCTTAGATAAACCTACTTTTATCAGTGAACCACACCTTTTCAGTGTCTTGGAGGAGCAAGTCACGGATGTCTTGCCTTCTGGCATAGGTCTTGGAGGTCACTTGTTCACAAGAGTGTCTAAATTCTGGGCCTATAGGAATTAAATGGGCAGGATTAAGAATAGTTCAGGTTATTTCCCTCTTAACCACAAGTAACCTTTGGTCTCAATAATTTCTCTGATCTGATGAACATCAGGACTTCTAGTTTCTGTCTTAAAGTCTCACTCTGTTAGCATGCCTGTAGCTGCTATCGTCTTTAGATAAGGTGGCTGTCTTGTTTACTTTTATCTCATTGCTGAGACAAAATACCTGATGCCCAAAATTAGGGGGATAGGTTTATTTGGCTTACAGTTCATTGGAGGTTTCAGTTCATACTCAGCTGGCTCCAAGGCAGGGGGGGCAGCCGTTCATGGTGGCTGCAATCAACAAGAGTGAACAAGGAAAAAGGGGAAAGAAACACTCTTTCTTCCCTCCCTTATATTGTATGCCAGCTCTGCCCCTGGATGGGTGCAGCATTCATACCACCAATGCCAGCGCTAGACAATGAACTAATCACAAATGCTAGATTCGGCTGCCTCTATGACTTCATGAGGCTTGGGGGGCCACCAAGACACAAACCATAACATTTGCCATCCAGCAGCCACTCCATTTGAGTTGAGAAAGTATGCCACTGGGAGAGCTCTTGTCTTAGATTTTGGGGCAAGACACCCAAAACAATTCTTTTTTCTGATTTGTAGAGGAAGAAGGGCTTTCTTAAGTCAGATATATTTTTATTTTATTTATTTATTTATTTATTTATTTATTTATTTTTATTTAACAGAAAATGGACACAGGAGAGAGAAACAAAAAGCAAGAAAGACAAACAAACAAACAACAACAAATCCGATATGATAACATTATAGGTTACCATAATGAGATGGTTGAAATTTGACAGTAGTTGCAATATTACATATCATTACCTTTAAAGGGGTTGTTCAGATTAACAGATATAGACGTGTAAAGTTGATCTAATCATGAGTATTAACTGTTCTTCAATAGTTAATGCATTTAGTAATATAGTCATTTTAACTACCTTATGCATACCTATTTATAAATTTATGTCTTTTTCCATTTCCCTTCCTTCTTTCCTCCTTTCCCCTTATAGTACCTCTTGTTGTCATTAAAATAACTGCCCATATCATCAGGTCTAATATAATCAAACAAAATAGTTCAGATTAAAACCAATAAAGAATAAAAGAATTGTCACAAAAAAGAGAAACAGAAAGCTAAAGGGACCAACAAACAACAACAACATATCTGATACTGTAACATTATAGATTTACAAACTGAGATGATTGGAATTTGATAGTGGTTGTGACATTGTATACTGTTATCTTCAAGGGGGTTGCTCAGTTTGACAGATATAGACATGTAAAATTGATCTAATCGTATGAATATCAACTATTCTCTCTCACTAGTTAATGGGTTTAGTAGTATAGTGTTTTTTACTATCTTATGTATACCCTCATATAAATCTGTGTCTTTTTCCTTTTCCCTTCCTTCCTTCCTCCTTTCCCCTTGTAATACCTCTTATTGTCTTCAAAATAATTGCCCTTACCATCAGGCCTAATATAATCAAACAAAATAGTACTGAATAAAACCAATAACAAATAAAACAATGGAAGCAATACATAGTAATGCAATGTTGATTTCTATAATGCCTCAAGTTATCTTCTAGGCAGTTGCCTATATCGTCTGTTATAATACAATCAAACAAACCGAAATAGGTTAAAATCCCTCAAAACGGAACAGTGAAAGCAATACCGGGTTTCAAAACAAGGCGATCAAACATCAATAAAGGCTACATTAATATATTTTGTTATTTTTATGATAGCCATCTTTGTCATCATATATAATGAAGTTAAGCAGGTCAAGGTAGAATAAGATTAAACTAAACAGCTCATTGTAAACAATGCTGGATTCAAATTCCAATGATGGCTTATTCATTTGTCTGCCCCGCTTGATGATATCCCTCTGCTGCTGTTTCTGGAGCTGTGGCCTTTTTTATCTCTCTCTAGAATGTCCTCAGTATTCTTTGTCGGGTTGGCTTGGTGGTCATAAATTCCTTCAATTGTTCTTTGTCATGGAAGTGTCTTGTTTCTCCATTGATTTTGAAAGATAATTTTGCAGGGTACATCAATCTGGGTTGGAAGTTATTTTCTTTCAGGGCTTGAAATACTTCACTCCAAGCTCTTCTTGACCTGATGGTTTGTGTTGAGAAGTCTGTTGTGATTCCGATGGGTTTTTCTTTGTAGGTGATCTGTTTTTTCTCTCTAATAGCTTTTAATATTTTGTTTTTGTGTTGAATTTCTGGGATCTTGATTACTATATGTCTGGGTGAAGGTATATTTTGGTCATGTTTAGCTGGAGTTCTATATGCTTCACTTATCTGAAAGTCACTTCCTGTTCCCATGCTTGGGAAGTTTTCTGAAATTATTTCTGTAAATAGGCTTTTAATTTGATTTGTATTGACCCCTGCCTTTTCACTCACACCTTTTATTCTTAAATTATATTTCTTTGAGTTGTCTTGCAGCCATTGTATTGTTATTTCCAGGTTTCTTATTATTTTTAAGAGATCCTTCCTTTCTCAATCCCAAGCTTCAAGCCTGTCTTCCAGGTTTGAAAGTCTATCTTTAGTTTCCTTGAGGTGGTTCTGCCAACTTTCATTGGAGTTTTTGATTTCCTGGTAGTCTCTTTGAATCTGTTTCATGCGTTCTAAATCCTTTTTGTATTGTTCATTCCAAGTTTCCCTCATTTTCCTATGCTCCATTTTTTCATCTATGTCTCCTTTAGAGATGCCTAATGATTCTTTTATTATGTTTTTCATTTCTTCTCTCAGTTGGGTTCATATTTCTTCTCTAATTTCTTTTATAGCTTCATGGAGTTGTTTCTTTACTTCAGTTTTCATCACCTCAGAGACTTTAGTTGTGGGACTCCCAACCTCTTCTGCGTTTGCTTCTCCTGGATTTGTTCTGTTCAAACAGGAGGCTACAGACTGCCCCCTACCTCTTTGTCTTGGCATTTTCTGAGTTTTTCCAGGGGTCTTGTGGTTTCTCTGGAGTGAGCTAGTGCTGGTTGGCGATGAATGGTGATTACCACTGGGGGCACTATTACAGCACTGTCTGCTGCCATTCCCCAGTCCCTCTCTGCTCCACTGATGTTTGGCACAGTGCATGGGAGCGGGGCTGCTGCCTGGGAACCTGGGCCCTTTGTTTGTGAAACTTCCCCTATCACCCCTAGGGCGTGCGTGGAGCCATGGTCTCCAGACCTAGCCGGTCGCTCCCTGGGACCCTCTGGGGCTCAGGCGGAGCAATTTCTGTGGGACTGTACCCAATTAGGTGCATTTCCAGTCCCAAGATGGGTGCCAGTCCCTCACTCTCCCTTGCGGCAGGTAGGGGGTGTTGCCGCACTCACTCACCAGCCTTAGTCCACTCCATGAGATTGCTGCCTCTGCCATCGCTGCTGCAGCACTTTACTCACGCTTACCCAGCACTTTAATTGTGGCGGTTGCAGTAGCCCCCGCTGCAATGTGGGCTCGGCTCCTGTCAGAGGTGCCACCGGCTTCCGCCTTTGTTTGGTTACTTCTTTTTACTCTTTCTGTGGGCTTCAATTCTCGTTTTAGATCTACCTCCCTCTGTTTTGTCTTCTTGTTGTTATAATCCAGCATTTGGATGATATCATTTAGGGAGGCAGCTTATCCTGCTGTTGCTGTTCCTCCATCTTGTCATCATCTGTCAGATATCTTAATATACTATGCAGCAAAAGTCACCTGATGGGTAATTAGATCAGGGAGACCAGGCATAGTCCCAATAAGTAAATTCCATTTTAGCTTTTGCCAGAATTTGAGAATAGTAAATTTCTGCCTAGCAAGGGAGTAGGACACTGTAGGGCATTAGAAACTCATGATTAAATATCTAGCCTTCAAGGTGAATGAAAAAGCAGGAGTAATCTCCAGTAAGGGGTGCCCTCAACCAAAATTATGGTTATAGATCTAGAGGAGGGTTTGCAAGAGAAGTAAGTCAAAACTATGGTATAATTGAAGTGGCACATCCATGATGTTTAGTGTTATCCTGTGTTCCTCATAGGAGATGGTAGTATCTGTGGGCGGGGCATTGTAGGTACCCTGGACCTCTTCAGAATAGGAAACAAGGGTTTTGTTTGGACCAGGCCATCCCTAGGGGAAGGGACAGTCAACCTTCTCCATGAGTCAGGCACACTGGCCACTTCAAACTCAGAGCAGGGACCAGGGAGTGATTTAGGGTAGTCATGTACCCAGTGTCCAGACCTCTTGCACTCAATCATTCTTGAGTTTTCTCTTAAATGATCTGGGTGAGTTTAAAGCACTGCTTGGCAGGAGATTTAGCTGAACAACACCAGTGCCTGCCTGGCAAGTGTGAGATCATGAGTTCAATTTCTGGCACAAAAAAATAAATAAAGCATTGCCAATTGTGCCAGCTATAATTCTAGTTTTTCTCATTAATTTTTAAAAATTTAACTGGCACACGTTAGGTGTACATAATGACAACATTCATCATAGAGAAGTTGTACCTGTACACTATATATCTTGCTTCTTTTTTCTTACTCCTCTCTCCTCCCTTCAACCCTCTACCCCTTCTTATTTACAAAGTTTTGTTTCCATTTTTCTTCTATTCTTATTTCCTTGTTCCCTCTTTCCTTTTGTCCTCCCTCTCCCTTATTCCCCTTCACATTTAAACATTATCTTCCAATTTTTCCATATGTATTATGCATTATGGTCCTCATTTACACTTTTAGTTTCTCACACCAGGGAGATAATGCAATATTTACTCATTTTTCCAGATTATTTCACTTACGAGTATGGTCTCCAGGGGCATCTAATTAGCTAGGAATGCCTGAAGCTTATCCTTCTTTATAACTGAATAATACTTGTAAAAAAACCCCTCACATCTTCTTTTTTAAATTTTATTTTAAAGAGGATAAAATCAAACAAAATAAAACAATAAAGTTAACCAAAACAAAACAATGAAAGTGATACAGAACTTCAAAACAAGATAATAGGAAATCAACAATGGATACCATAGTATATCTTGTTATCTTCAAAGTAGCTGCTCATACTAAGGGATATGATAAAATCAAACAAAACAAAACAGGATAAAACCAAACCAAACAGAACAATGAAAATGATACAGGACTTCAGAACAAAATAATAGGAAATTAACAATGGCTACCATAATGCCTCTTGTTATCTTCAAAATAACTGTCCAGATCATGAGACACAGGCATGTAAAATTAACCAGAAAATACAAGAACTAAGTTGCTTTTTTACTTCAGTTATTATCTTTTCAGAAATTTTAGGTGTGTGACTTCTAATTTCTACTATGTCTGTGTCTCCTGAACTTTTTCTGTATGGGCTGGAGGTCTGAGACTGTGTTTTACTACTTCATCTTGACATTTTCTTGTTTCTTTGATCAATCTATTCCTGCATCCTGGGTGCTTCATGCATTGGCTGCCAGTCCTTCAGTGTAGTGGATTGGACTTGGCACCTAAGTTCCTCTGATTTGGGGTTCCTGGAGTGGTGGAGAGGCATGGGGTGATGGTTCACTGATGCATCAGGGCCTTGGTGTATGGCTTGTTTTCTGCGTCCATGCTGGATTCACTGGATCTCTCTGGGCTGCTCGTGCAGAGCCTTGGGGCATGTTTTCTTGTCTGGGTTGATGCTGGGCTCAGTGGATCTCTTCAGGCTGCTGGCTTATGGTTTCAGGGTGTGGCTTCTTCCTATTAACTCCATTTGTTCAAAAGTTTGGTTCAGCTGATTTTTTTTGCTGATTTTCTGTCTACTTGATCTGTCTCTCTGTGACAATGGGGCACTGAGGTCTCCTGTTACAACTGTGTTATTGTTTATTTGATTTTCCATGTCTACCAATAAATGTCTTATATAATTGGGTGCTTCTGTACTAGGTGAACATATAGTTATGATTGTTATGGAATTTGTGCTCTCCAACTTTCTTACTGACCCAATCTTGGGTTTTTCTATTTTGCTTTGTCTTGTAGCTGTTGGACTCATTTCTTGTGGTCTCTTGTTATTTTTGAGATATCTTTCTTTTCATGATCACCAGCTGTAATTCTGTCTTTAAGATCTGAAATTCTATCCTTTCCTTCATTCAATCTGTTGCATATACTTCCAATGAAAGTTTTAACCTCCTGGATCTCTATTTTGCTCTATTTCATGGATTCCATCTCTCTTCTCTGTTGGGAATTTTTTGTTTCCATCTTTTTCTAAGCTTATCTATTCTTTCATTTGTGTCTTCTCTATTATCTTTGATTTTAAGCATCCTTTCTTTTTGTACTTGAGTAATTCTTTTCTCTATAGCCTTTTCCACTTGTTTTTTCACGTCTGTTATTATCATTTCAGAAAATTCCAGTGTTTGATTTCCAACTTCATCCATCTTGTTGAGTTCCAGGACCTGTCCTGGGTGGGCTGGGGGACTGGAGCTGCATCCTGCCTCTGCATCTTGCCATTCTCCACCATTTTTTTTGTCTTCTATGTTGATACCCACCAATGTCCCATGATATATAGCTCTTCCACTAGCATTGAAGCCTATCTCAAGGAGGAAAGGGAATATCCATTCCTCAGGGATATCCCCCAGATGTAGTTAGGTCTTTATAGCTATCACAAGAACCTACATTTTTCTGGTGATTATAGTTCTGTGATAATGTTTATGCTACATCCCAGAGATGTGTTGGGTGTGAAGCCGATCTTGGCCTCTGGTGTGAGGGCTGGGACTTGGCTCCTTTTGGTGGAGTTCCCCAGAGTCCAATTGTTGTCTCCTCACTGCTGCTTCAGATGTATCCGCTTTACTGGCCTTGCTGATTACTTTGCCCTCCAAAGGTATGTGTGCATCTGTGTACTGGGCTGTTGTCCTGAGTCTTGGGGTTCCTGTCACTCTTATACTCTTGCAGCTGCTCCCGCTATTCAGGGGGTATTGGAGGAGGCCCAGAGCACAAACTCACTGTCTTCCAGCTGGCCTACCCTCTGGGATGTCATGGAGGGGCACAGAGCATGAACTCATAGTCCACTAGCCGGCCCAATCGTCTGGGGAACAATGGAGTGAACTCACTGTCTTCCTGTTGGTCTACTCTCCAGAATATAATGAGAGTGCAGAGCATGAACTCACTATCTTCCAGATGGTCCTGCCATCAGGGATGTACCCCCACATCTTCTTTTTCCATTCATTGATTGATGAGCATTTGGACTGTTTTCAAGATTTGACTATTACAAACTGTGCCTCTATAAGCATGGGTGTACATATATCACTGTAGTATGGTGCTTTTAATTCTTTTGGGAAGATATAAAGAAGGGGAATAGCTGGGTCAAATGAAACCTCTAGTTTTAATTTTTTGAGGAGTCTCCACACTGATTTCTATAGTGGTTGCACCAACCTGCATTACCACCAACAGTGAAGAAGGGTTCCTTTTTCCCTACAGACCTCCAGTATTTGTTGTTGGTTGATTTCTTGATGATAGCCATTCTTTCTGGAGTGAGATGGAATTTCAGTGTTTTAATTTGTATTTCTCAAATGGCCAGTGATGTTGAACATTTATTTGCCATTTCTTCTTTTTCATCTGAGAGGGGTCTATTCATTTCAGATGCCTGTTTTTGGTTGGGCCTTTAAATTAGAGGAACCTGATATTTTTTGAGTTCTTTATATATTCTGGATATTAGTCCTTTGTCTGAGGAATAGTGGCATTTTTTCCCACACTGTGGGTCATCTCTTCACTCTGGGTGTTTTCTCTTGCTGTGCAAAAGTTTTTATAAGATGAGATCTCAGGTGCTGATTCTTTTTGATATTTCATGTGTGATCAGGATTTTGTTCATAAAGTCTTCACCTACACCAATATCTTTAAGAATTCTTACTCCTAACAACAAGCTTGTCTCTTCCTATGAGCCGGCACTGATCATGGGTCACCAGAAGGATAACAAGAAGGCAGCCCTTTCCTGTGAGTCAGTGCCAGTCATGGGCCATGGGGAGGAGAACAAAAAGTCAGCCCCTTCCTGTGAGTCAGTGCCAGTCATGGGGCACCAGGGGGAGAACAAAAAGCTAGTCCCTTCCTGTAAGTCAGTGCAAGTTGTGGGCCCTGGGATGGAGAACAAGAAACCAACCCTTTCCTGTGATGCAGCACCAGTAGAAGATCACCAGGAGGAGAACAAGAAGCCAGCCCCTTCCTATGAGCCAACACTGGTCATGGCCCACCAGGAGGAGAACAAGAAGCCAGACCCTTCTGTGAGGCAGCTCCAGTCATGGGCCATAGGGAGGAGAACAGTAAGCCAACTCTTTCCTGTGAGCTGGCCAGTGCACAGGCTGGGAGACAAGAAAAGCCATCCCCTGCCATCTGTAAGCAACTGGCTGATTCAGAGGAACACAGGCTAAGATAATAGCTAGTGAAGTAAAAAAAAAGCCAATTTAATGCTTATGCTTAATGTTTGATTGACTTTGCAGGCCTAAATCCAGTAGTCTGATCATCATTTATTTATAAGTAATATACAACTATGGAGGACCTATTTCTGAAGGTGAGAGCCATTGTTAATTCCCTATTATCTTGTTTTAAAGTCCTGTATCATTTTCATTTTTTTGTTTTATTTGGTTTTATTCTGTTTTGTTTTGTTTGATTTTATTATATCTGATGGTATGGACAGTTATTTTGAAGATAACAAGATATATTATGGTAGCCATTTTTGATTTCCTATTATCTTAATTTGAAGTCCTGTATCATTTTCATTGTTTTGTTTTGATTGGTTGTATTTTTGTTCTGTTTTGTTTGATTTTAATATGTCTGGTCATGTGGGCAGCTATTTTGAAGATAAAAAGAGGCATTATGGTAGCCATTGTTGATTTCCTACTCTCTAGTTTCAAAATCCTGTATCACTTTCACTGTTTTGTTATGAATACCTTTTTTTTGGTGGTACCAGGGATTGAACTCAAGACCTTACATTTGCCAGGCAGGTGTTTATGCCACTGAGCTAAATCCCCCGCCCTGTTATGGATAGCTTTATTGGTTCATTTTGCTTGGTCTTATTCTTTTAAAAATAATTCTTATTCTCTCTTACAGCAGATTAAATCTATATAATAATTTCAGAAATATGGTCATTTTCACTATATTGGGTCTTCCTATCCAAGAACAAGGGAAATCTTTCGATTTTCTGATATCCTTTCCAATCTCCTTTTCCAGAGTATTGCAGTTTTCAATGAAACTTCCTTCTTTGGATTGATTTCTAGGTATTTCATTTTTTTGAATGTTACTATGAAAAGTGTTGCTTCTCTAATTTTTCTCTTAATGAGTTTGTTATCCGTGTACAGGAAATCTGTTGGTTTTTTAGTGTTGAATTTGTATGCAGCTATGTAACTGATTTTGGCTGTTAAGTCTAGAAGTCTTTGGTGGATTTTGACTTTAGTGTGTGGAATAATGGTGGAAGGAACAAAAATTTAGACCAGGCTGAATTTATTACTATAGGCTCATTAAGAAGAGATTGTGGATTCAGTGTCACAGCTTGGATTGTGCATTCAATGTCACTGCTTATTACTGTGGAAAGTAGATTACTTCATTTGTTGGCTGAAATGTGTTGAAAAACGGTCGACTATTAATGAGCTGGAGATGCTTGATATGCTTTGGTTTACTGGTGATAATGTTATTCAAAGCTCTAGGAAGAGAAAAAATGGTATTTTCTAAGTGAAGTTTGCTCCTCCATACTGGAGGGCTCATAAAATATACTCTTCATCAAAAACAGATTTGCAGAGATGATAGAAGTTGAAAGAAGATACAAAACTGAAAAAATTCCAATTCTGGTCAGTGATTATACTAATTCTATTGATGGTGTTGACAGAGTTGATCAAGATCTAACAAGCTATCCTATAATCAAAAAGAGAGGAAAATATTACCATACAATATGAACCTTCTGGACCAAATAATATGGAACTTGTTTGTTTTTAATCAAAACAAAGGGTTTCAAAAATCATTTAAAATTTAGATTATATGTAATATGACAAATAATTGAAAAATATGGGTAGTGAAATGCCAACCAGGGGAGTCCATCATTGATGTCTTCATTGTTATGGTTAGTGGTTGGACACATTATTGAAATTGTACCATATACAGGAAAAAAAGTCAACAAAGCAGTGTAGAATGTGTTCAAAGGAAGACAATAATGTACAAAGAATTAAGAAAGAGACTAGATACTACTGTCCAGATTGTAATGTTGCCTTGTATTTAAATTTTTAAAGATATACCATACACAGAAAAATTATGGAATTTGTTTGATAAAATTGTTTTTATGTTTGTTGTTGTTATCTTATAAAAATTAATGAAAAATCTGCAATTTTTGGTCATCCTGTTTTTAAATAATTGGACTGGTAAATGCTTAACTCTACATTAAATAAAAGGAAATACACATTCCGGGGCATACTGGACACTTGTTCTGAACACTGATTCCAAGAGATCTGAAATATTACCATGTCCCTTCAGTATGGGGTGAGAAGGGAAAGTGAAATAGCAACCTGAATTTTAGTCAAAGTCCATCTCACAACTGACCCTGAAGGTCTTCAATGCCATTTGTGGTTATTTTCCCAGGTCAAGAAATCATAATTGCAACAAATACTGTATGATTTAGGGTTTACTAGAGGAATAGACTTAATACAAAGACACACACACACACACACACACAAATTTAGAAGGTAATCTTACAATGGCTTTCTGCAGAATCAGGACTGGAATGCAGAAGTTTCCTCTGGATGCAGGACAGCTGAAGGATCCACTCAACAGTCAAAGGCCTGGAGTTCATTGCAGAGTCCCGTGAGTCCTTATCAGAAGGTTGAAGGGTCTGCATTAAAATGCTGAGGAGATTGCCGTGGAGCCTGGAGACAGTGTGTAAAGGTGATGGGATATACTGGAGCACCTCAATAAGAAGCAGAAGTGAGACTTTCTTCTTTCCTTTTTTTTTCCTTTGGGGATAAAAGCCTACTTTTTTGTGCCATCTGCACCTTAGTGTGTCTTTCCACTTAAATAAGTCAAACATCCAGGCACACACAGAACTGTCCAAAACCAATCCACTAGGTGTTTCTTATTCAAGCTGACATCACAAATATTACAGATATACTTAGTATATGGCAGATACTAACATTGGTTCTCTAATCTGTGGGGTGAAGGCAATTACACTGAGGAAGACCAAACAAAATTCATCAGAGTCATTGCTTCCTGGGAAAATAGTAAATGAAAAACAATATTGAATACCTGGAGGGATTGCGAAGGCATATGCCATTACGAAAGACTTGAAAGTTGCAGGCATGTTGGATCTTATCACATCACAATTTGACCCCTGAGGAAGACAGATGGATCTTGGAGAATGATGGTATATTACTATGAGTTTTCCATTGGCAATGTCAACACAACTCCATTTTTCTTCCTCAGGGTATATCAACTCTCCACCCTTGTGTCACAGGTTAGTTTGCAGGGACCTTGACCATCTTTTCTCTTGCTAACTGTCACACAGGTATATTTCATCATTGGTATTTTGTTGACTGGATCAAATGAAGAAGAGGTAGCAACCACACGACTTGTTGGTAAACACCTGTATGTCAGAGAATGAGAAATAAATTCTGCTAAAGTCCATAGACCCTTTACTTCAATAAAATGTCTATTTCTGTGGTATGGGGTTTGTGGATAGTTCTTCTAAGTGAAGAATACATTTTGGGCTCCTTCTATAACCAAAACAGAACCACACAACCTAGCAGTCTTATTTGCATAATGGAGGGAACACTTTTTTAACTTGAGCATGTTGCTCCAGACTGTTTACCAAGTGACTTGGAAAGCTGCTACTTTTGAGTGGAGCTTGGAACAGAAGAAGACTGCATAGATTCAGGCTGCTCTGCCACTTTGCGTTGTATGGTGCCATAAACCCAGTGGTACATGTGGTGTCAGTGGCGTCTAGAAATGCCACTTAGAGCCTTAGGCAGGCTGGCATAGCTAAATCATAGTGGAGGATCTTAGGATTTTGGATCGAGTCTCTGCCATCATCTCCAACACACTCTCCTTTCAAAAACAGATGTTGGTCTATTACTGAGTGTTAGTGAAAACTGAATCCTTGATCATGGACACTATGCTGCCATGCAAACTAAGCTTCCTGTTATGAACTGCATGTTTTCTGACGCATCGCACCATAAAGTCAGATGCTACAGCAACAGCCCATCATTAAACTTGAACTGGATTGAGCAGGTCTAGAAGGCACAAGTAATTTACATAAAGAAGCAGTCTAATTGTGATGATTTTGACTCCTATTATAGTCTTTTCTGTCCTCCAATGTGAATCTATGGCCATATAAGGTCTATGAACTGTTGATAGAAGAAGAGACCAGGACCGTGTTTTCAGATGGTTCTGCACATCACACAGACACAATGTAAGAGAGGACAGCTGTAGCTCTTTAGTCTCTTGCTTGGACATCACTGAAGGAAGCAGTGAAGGGAAATGATGGTAGTGGGCAGAACTTTGGGCAGTGTACCTCACTGCATATTTTGCTTCCGAAACTAACTGACCAGATATGTGCTTAAATAGATGTGTAATTTTACAGCAATTCATTGTCTTCAGCCAACATTCTGTCTTTAAGGTTAACTTGGAAGAAAGATGACAGAAAAATTGGGGACAGAGACTTTTGGGGAAGTAGTGCTTGGATTGAGTACTGCCTTTGGGTGAAGGATGATTAAGATATTTGTGGGTGAAACAAATGGTCACGATAAGGCAATCTCAGAAGAAGAGGACTTTTGTGTATGTACAGTGGCAAGCAGAAACACCAAATGACACCCAGGATTTGGAGGCAGATTTATTTACATTGATGGGCACCGATCGGGATTATTCCCAGAATATCAGGTGCTGATCTCTGGTGGCCTAGGGCTTTTATATGATGCACAAAGAGGAAGTAAGAGGAGGTACAAAGGTGAGACAGAACAGATGCACAATTCTTTTGATTAGCTAGCAGGGTGAGATCACACATTACAAAGGTACATTAATGAGCATCAGTTCATGAAACTTGGATCAATGGTACAATCAGGCATCCTGTATGTTTGTGGTTACAGGGGTCAAGAAAGTAGTTACAAAGCTTTGAACCAGTTACAGAGCTAGGCAGTTTTAAAAGAACAAAGGTTTAAAACTAAATTCCTCTGGTACAATTTTCCCCATTCATAAGAAGCTTCATGATGTGCGTAACAGTTCACCTCTTTCCTCAGCCACCCCTATCAGTGCAAACGGGCTCATGAACAAACTGGTCATAGTGGCAAGGAAGGAAGTTTCAATGGGATCTGCAGCAGTTACTTTCATTTTCCACAGCTGACCTGGCTACAGCCACTGCTTAGTGCCAGACTTGCAAGGAGCAAAGTGAATATATTCCACAGCACCATTCTCCATGGGAGTCAGCCTGCAGCCCAGGTGCTTTCATCATGGAAGGGGAAGAACTTTGTTCTTACTGGAATAGAAGCTTATTCTGTGTGGATTTGCTTTCCCTGCCTGTAATGCTTCTGCCCAAACTTACATCCATGCCCTTCCAGAATGCTCCATGCACTAACATGGTATTGCTCAAAGCATATTCTTTTTGGTCGAGGAATGCATGTTGCAGCCACTTCACAAGGATGCAGAGGTTCAGGTGCACACAGTTCACTGAACTCATAGTGCCCCACCACAGAGAGCAGCTGGATTGAGAGGAAAAGGAAATGGTTTCTTGAAGATACAACTCCAGAGCCACTAGGTGGCAATACTTTGCAGGGCTGGGATAAAATTCCCCAGAAGTCTGTATTTGTTTCTAGTCAGTTTCCAATACTACATATGGCACTATTTCTCCCAGAAGTGTGATTTCTGGCTCCAGGAGCCCATGGCTGGGAGTGGGAATGGTACCACTGACCATCACCCTTAGGGGCCCAGAAGTAAAATTTGTGTTCTCTGTTTCTGTGTGTTTTTCTCTGCTGGCCTAGATGTCAGTTCTGGAAAGAAAAAGAACAACAATGATTTCATTGAACTGGAATTTGAGAGTCCCTCTGGTCATTTTGGGTCCCTCATTCCTCTGTGTCAACAAGCTACAAAGGGAATTATGGTGTTCATGGGGGGGTGTGTGACAAATGCAGAGTATTAAGAAATTATTGGAGTAGTTCTCCACAATCAATGTAGGGAAAAGAAAGTTTGGAATGCAGGAGATCCCTTAGTCATCTCCTAATATTATCATTCTGTGTTATTAGTCTCAATGCGAAAATTTAGAAACCTAATCCACACTTTGCATGATGAGAATATGCCCAGACTCTTCAAGCATGGAGATATGGGTTATCACTTCAGGTAAAGATCCAAATAAGTGACTACACAGCAATTCATGGTATTTAGCTAAGAGTCTGACTAGGAGGTCAAGGACTTGGAAGAGAAATGATAGAAAAACTGATGACAAAGACATTGGGGGCAAATATATATGGCAGACATCTTTGTTTTCATATTTGTATTAATACACTGTATAACATAACCTTGATTGACTTAATATCAGTAGATAAATATTACATCTATATTATAAGTTAATGTCATGAGAAAAGTAGTCATCACCCACATGAAACTTTATCTTCTTTTCTGGGGAGAGAGTTAATGTTCTCTGTTGTATCCAAAATAGTTGTGTTATATGCATGTTAATCATGAGGTGTCAAAATGACTGAATTAAGAATTGTCTGGCAGATCAGTGATGCTTGTTTTGGATCTGCCTGCAGTTTGTGTCCAGATATGATTGGTGTGCAGTCCACCAAACTGAACAGGGAAGACCCACCCACCATCCAATGAACTTGCAGGCCAGTAGAATAAAAGGGGAAAGAGGTCTGTTGCAGTGTTGGGAAGCTCCGGGCTCTTCAGCCTCCCAGTGCAGGCTTGTACCAGCTAATCTCCAGTAAGTGTTTGGTATTGAACTGGTGTTGGTTTCCTACTCTCTCTTTTCCATGTCTTCCAGGTTCTTGAGTGGAGCAGCTGCTGGATCCATTCCTCTGGCCCACAAATGGCCATTGTGTGCTCTCCTGACTCTGATCTTTTAAGCCCACCTAATATAACTTCTTGTATCACTTTATATATAAGTGTGAAGTATATATTTAATTGATTCTGTTCCTCTGGAGATACCTAAACAGTGCAGTTTAATAATACTTTTGCTTGACTCTATTGACTGAAAATAACAATGAAATAACCAGAAAATAACCATTGAAACACCAGAAAATAACCATGGAAAACATCACCCTACTTATACTTTTGTTCACAGATGTGTTGTTAGTTTTTTTTAAAGTTTAATCTCTATTCATTTTATTGTAATCAGGAGAGCCAGTATTCTGCAACCCTCCTTCCCATAGCATTTTCCTCATTAGTTGGAAACTTTTTGTTTTCTTGTCATTCAGAAAGCATCGTTGTATATTTTATTTTATTATATTTTTGGTAGGGAGATCATTCCATCAAGAAAATAATCATTTCTATGTCCATTTTCTTCTATATCAACCACGAATTATCTTGAGAAATCTGCTATGATTCTGATGGGCTTCCCCTTATAGGTGAGTTATTTCTTTTCTCTAGCTGCTTTTAGTATTTTGTTCTTGTGCTGAATTTCTAAAATCTTGATTATTATGTGCCTTGGTGTGGATTTATTTTGGTCGTGGGTAGTTGGGGTTCTATATGTTTTGTTATTTTGTCTGTCAAATCCTTTATCCATGTCTGGAAGTTTTCTGCCATTATTTATGTGAAGAGGTTTTAAATGGCATTTTGTGGTCTCCAGTTTTCTCATTGACTCCAGTCAGTCTTGTGTTATTCTTCTTTGCTTCATCTTGTAGCTGTTGGATTGATTTTTCATAGTCTCTTGCTATTTTTAAGATAGCGGCAGAGAGTTCATGAACAAAAATCAAATTGCATGGGAAACACTTCCCAGAATCGACAACTGGGATCTCATCTTACTAAAAAGTTTTTGAATGTCAAAGGAAATCTCCAACAGAGTCAAAAGAAAACCCACGAACTGGGAAAATATCTTAGCCAATTGTCCATCAGACAAAGGACTTCTATCGAAAACATATAAAGAATTAAAAGAAATCAGGCCTCTAAAATTCAAGGACCCAATCCAAAAATGGGCATCTGAGATGAATACACACTTCTCAGAGAAAGAAATACAAATGGCAAATAAATATATGAAAAAATGTTCAACATCAATGGTCATTCGGGAAATGCAAATTAAAACAACACTGAGATTCCATCTCACTCCAGAAAGAATGGCCAATATTAAAAAATCAACCAGTAACAAATGCTGGAGGGGCTGTGTGGAAAAACGAACACTTTTCCACTGTTGGTGGGAGTGTAGACTGGTGCAACCACTGTGGAAGTCAGTGTGGAGATTCCTCAAGAAGCTAGGATTAGAGATCCCATTCAACCTAGCTATCCCACTTCTGGGCATTTTCTCAGAAGAATTGAAAACATCTTACCACAGTGATATCTGTGCACCCATGTTTATAGCAAACCAATTTGTAATAGACAGATCTGGGAAACAACCCAAGTGCCCATCAATCCAAGAATGGATAAAAAAGATGTGGTATTTTTATACAACGGAGTACTACTCAGCTCTTAAGAAAGATTGCATTGAGACTTTTATAAGTAAATGGTCACGACTTGAGACCATACTCATAAGTGAGGTAAATCAAACCCACATGTGTAAATACCGTATTGTCTCCCTAGTGTAAGAAACTGAAAAAGTATATATGATCCAAAATCTATAATAAATACTATGAAAGGGTAAAAAACAGCTCGAAGAGCAAAAATAATTGGGAAGAGAAAAGGGGGAAAGAGGGAAGGGAAAGGGAAAAGATATAAATCTGTATATATGTATATGTAAGATAACTAAAATGAACAAACTGCTGAATGTATTCGTTATTGAGAAAGAACAATTAATACTCATATGATTAGATCAATTTTACATGTCTATATCTATTAGTGTAAACAACCATTTTGAAGATAACAATACGCAATATTGCAACCATTGTCAAGTTTCTATCCTGTTTTGTAAACCTGTAATGTTACTGTTGTGTATTTACTCTAGTCATTTGTTTGTGTTTTGCTTTTTGTATTTGTTATATATGTCTGTGTTTTTTTCTCTTAAATAAAAAAAAATCCATTTTATTGAAGGATAAAAAAAAGAAGAAAAAAAACTACAATGAAATTTCAAAACACTTCAGTCAGGGGGTAACAATTAAAACAATTCTAAACATAAAAATAACTAAATAAAAGAGAAAGTGATTTAAACACATTCCTAATTAGAAATGACAAAAATTTTTAATGTCATTTAAAGTTAAAAATTAGCGTCCTTTAATAGAAGATGAAAAAATTGCTTACCAGTTTCACACACTAAAAATAACATGAGAAAGTTAAGATAATTTAAGCTATTTTTTCAACTCCTTGACAGAAATCAGACATCAGCTCTATTTTAATCACAAGTCATCAGGCACAAGACAGTGAACAAATGGAGTTTCTAAAATAAAAGAGATAAAGCCATTCTTAGTAAATTTCTTCATTGCTCTAATTTAATGGCACCATTTGATACAGAGAAAAAGAACATACAAGTGTTAAAGTGAAAGTGGTGACATATACTGTAGAAAAAAGGAGTGAGTATGAATTTTGCATAATATGCCTTTTGCACTCTTTAGTTATTGTTACAGTTTTCTCATTGGAACAAGAAAGGAAGCACACAATAAATTTTACTCAGTGACTTCCCTTTTTTCAGTTCAACACATCAGTTGCCCTCCAGTGAATACACGCCTGTCAGGTTTTCTCAGATTACTCTTATCTTGCTATCTACAGAACTTTTAACACCTTTAATTTTAAGAATATTTGTTGATGTCGTTACTTGAGGCAGAATTTCTTACTCTTAAGTTTCTGAAAGAGAAGGGGAATGGAGGACAGCATTAATTTCTCTACCACCGACTCTGCTTACTTAATAACTTAGACTTTCATTGTCAGGGAAAACAAAACAAAACAAAACAAAACAAAACAAAGCAAAGCAAAGCAAAGCAAAACGAAAGTGCGCAGTTCAAGTGGTGAAATCCTGACCAGGTTTTAGTTGGACAGAACCAATGAATCACCACTCTTACTGTGGATGATATAAAATGTAACACTGTCTTCTAAGATAGAAGATATTTTCTGAGAGACGTTGGCTTTGGGAAAGATTTCTAGTCTAATAGCTGGTAAAGCATATACATGATACTATTAACTATGGGAAAAAGTAATGGCATAGAAGAGATTATTTTTTAAATGACTTCGTTCGTCTGTCTACTTTCAGAGACAGTAAAATTGAAATCAGAAGTCACAAACTGCTTAAGATGCAAGGGCATATGAATTACAGAAAGTCATTACTGACTTCAGTTTTTTTTCCTTCAATCAGATATTATTGCTACATTTTAGATATACATAATGTTCACATTCATCATGGAGAATTTGTACCTGTACATGATATAACTTGATTATTTTTCCCATTTCCCTACCCTCCCTTTAACCCTTCCTGCCCATTTACAAAAGCTTGTTTCCATTTTTCCTTCTTTTCTCACTTTTTAAAAATTTTCCCTTCTTTCCTTTTCCCCTCCCTCCTTCCTTGTTGCTCTCTCCATTTGAACATTTTCTCCCTATTTCATAATACCAAATATACATTTTTGTTCTTATTTATACTATTAGTTTCTCATAGCAGAGAAACAATGTAGTATTTACATGTGTGTCTGATTTCTTTCACCAACTTCAGTTTTATTTTTATTTTCATTTCATTAAAGAAATATCTAAGAGGTGAATGAATTTTTTCATTCCTTGGATAATGAATTTTGTACCTTTCCCTAGAATAATTGGCTCCAGAGAAGGGACATAAAACATAAACTGATTAGAATTTATACACTTCTATTTTTGATGAGAGTGGACATAATTCACTTGCTTGTTGTTTTATTATATTATCTAGAAGCTGTATGTGCGTGTGTGTGTGTGTGTGTGCCTGAGTATATCTTTGACCTTGAAAACTTCCATATTGCATACCAAAATAAACGCTGTAAATTCAGTGACTAAACCTTGCACATCTTTGATAGGTGCATATTAATATGTGTTAAACAATTTACTTCCCTGCCTCTTCACACCCTCTTAATTCCACTTGAAGCAGTGATTCTTTCTGTATCTAACTGACTACAGAATTTTTCCATACCTTTGTATTTATTTTCTGCAAGACTGTTCTCTAATCTGTAAAGTGGAGATTGACCTACATGTTAAAATCAAAATCAATAAGCAGATTAAAGTGCATATTATAAAACAAGGTACTATTCACATATATCATTTTTTTTTTGAGACAGGGTCTCACTGTATTGCTCAGGATGGCCTTGATCTCACTATGTAGACCAGGCTGGGATTGAACTCACAGCAAGCTCCCAAGTGCTGGGATTACAGGTGTGCACCACCACACCCAGCTACATATATCATTTCAAAGAGGACAAAGAAGATTGTATAAAAGGCAAGGAAAAATTTAGAGAAATCCAATCAGTGTATTCCAGGGAATTACAAATCTCACTTTTTAAGTTTATTTTATATCTCTTGTATTTTGTGCATATATTCTGCAACTTTTCATTTACCAAGAAATCTTGAACAAGGAATCTTTTAATTGATAATAGTTTCTCATACTATCAATACAAGTGAAATACAATTTTGTATGTTAAGAACCTACGGAGAAATAAAGACAAATCTTCAAGTACATGAGTGCAGTAGCTCAAAGATCCTGGAACTGAAACTGGTATCTAGATCTCATCTCAACATTCTTCTCATTTCCTTTTAATCTAATTAATCAGAATCCTTATCTGGCCAGTAGATCTTCATGAATGTGCATAAGAAATAAAAAATGATTTGATCTTTGAAAGTACTGGAATAGTGTCAATGATGGAAATAGAGGAGTGGAGGGAGGGAGGAGAATGTCTGATTGAATATGTTCCTACAATGTCACAGGTTTCAAAGCTGACATAAGGACCAGACGTGGAGTGGCCAGGCCTTCTCTGGTGACGTGTGCTTCCTGCTGTGATCCCAGCATGGATGGCAAGGGGAAAGGTACGTGTAACATGTCAGTGCTGTGTAGACTTCGCCAGCACTCCTGTGTGGGGAATGTGAGGTTTTAACTAATAATGAGAGCTTTCAGAGTTATACAGTTTAAAAATTGTCTAAACACAGCTCTGGAAAGCAGTTGTACTGGGCAGAGCAGTGTGATTCACTGGTCGTCAACTGCTGAAGTGTTCCTTGTTCCGGATGCTCAGCAATGGAGGGGGCTCTCGCCCTGTCCTAAGTGAGGGGCAGAGGCACAGGGAGGGAGGTGCAGGTGCCTCTCAGGTCAGAGACCGGGTGCTGCTAAGTATCCTCCAGTGTACGGGACAGATCCCAGAAGAGGGAACCATCCAGTTCACAGAATCAGGAATGCTGAGGCTCAGAAACTCTGGAAACGTCAGTGGGTCCAATCTGTCAAAACCTCAAAAGGCAGAAACTGACATTCCTGGTTCTCAAGTCTGTGATGTGAATTGGCCCAGTTGAATCAACTTGATGAAACTTTGAATTCTGAAGGCACAGTGTGGAGAGTGATGGGAGATGTGTATGCTATATGTCTTTGTCAGTTTGGTTCAGGCCAAACGACTCTTCAAAACGAAACCCAGTGAGTGGTAAATAATCACCTTTACTTCCTAGGTGACACCTGCAAGAAAAACAAATTAGTAGTATACATGAAATTGTATGATATAAAGAATAAGACATTTGTGCATTTTACGTTATTCTCAACTAAAATCTTGTTTGATGACATACGTGCAGATAAATATGCTTAAATTTAAAGAATGGCTATCCATTTATGAAGTTCCTGGAACTGCCAACCTGGTTTCTCTATCTGCAAAGTACATTTCCTTTGCAGATGTTCACAAAATATACATTTATATATACTGCATTAATATATCATGAATAAGGCAAATTTTAGAATCATTACACTTTTAAAAAGTAAAAATA
>RJWM01021939.1:0-34419 GCA_004363535.1 Dasyprocta punctata | reverse complement strand
ATTGTATTGAGACTTTTATAAGTAAATGGTCACGACTTGAGACCATACTCATAAGCGAGATAAATCAAACCCACATGTGTAAATACCGTATTGTCTCCCTAGTGTAAGAAATGGAAAAGTATATGTGATTCAGAGTCTGCAATGGATACTGTGGAAGGGTAGAGAACAGCTCAAAGAGCAAAGACAATTGGGAGGGGAACGGGCGGAAAGGGAAAAGGGAAGAGGAGGGGATATAAACCTGTATATGTGTATATGTAAGATAACTAAAAAGAACACTGCTGAATGTATTCGTTATTGAGAGGGAACAATTAATACTCATATGACTGGATCAATCTTGCATGTCTGTATCTGTTAATGTAAGAAACCATTTTAAAGATAACGATGCGCAAATTGCAACCATTGTCAAGCTTCTATCTTCCGGCTTTGTAAACCTGCAATGTTGTGTATTTACGCTAGCTGTTTGCTTGTCTCCTTTGCTTGTTGTTTTTACTATATATGTCGTTTTTTTTGTCGTTGTTGTAGTTTTTGTTTGTTTTGTTTTTCTTCGCTCAAATAAAATAAAAAAAAAGAGAGAATGATCAAAAATTGTCAGGGGTTGAGGGAGGGAGGGATGTGTTGGAAGAGAATAAAAGACTTGGAGGGCAGTAAAACTATTCTGAATTATACTATGATAGTGAATATGTGACAATAGATATTTATCCAAAGTCATAGAAAGAATGGTACCAAGAGTGAGCCCTAGTGAACACTAATGACTTTAGATGATAATGATGTGTTAGTATATGTTCACTAATTGTAACAAATGTGCCACTGCAATAGAGGATGCTGATGGTGTGGAAGGCAGTGTATGTATTAACATGGGAAATCTCTGTACCTTCCACTCAGTTTTTCTATGAACCTAAAACTACTCCAAAAATTATAAAGTATATTGGGTTCCTAAAAATACTTTTAATTATAACAGAACTAAAAACTGAATTATTCACCAACCCAGACCCATCTCATATAAATATAACACATTGAAACAAGAGTAATACAGAGAAGGAGGACTTGTCCCTGGAGAACCCAGTCAGAACAGGGAAAGCCTCTCCTTAAATGTTTCTCCAAGGAGCTCCCTCATTCTCCAAGGTCTATAGCTGAGCTCAAGTCCCTTTGGCCTTTGTTACTTGGAAAGCACAGTCAGAAAGACAATGGGGCTATTTTCTTACTCATAAGTTCCTCCCCTACATCCTCTAAAGCAAGGATAAAGTCAAGGGAACACCACAGAACCCTAATCATAGCTGTGGTTTTTGCTCCCATGTTTGGAAAATGCCACAGAGCTGTTGGTCTAGGGAATCCAGGTGAAGAAAAATCTTATTGAAATCTATCTTCTTACAAACTACCCATGCCAGGAAACTGAGTGTGCAAGGCATAAGTAGAAATCAGATCTTCATTTATAACCATCAGGGAGGAGGAAAGACAGCTAATTTGCCTTTCTCTGATCTAGAATAACCCTTTAACTGTACATTTTACCAGATGTTTCTCTCCTCTCTCTCTCTCTCTCTCTCTCTCTCTCTCTCTCTCTCTCTCTCTCTCTCTCTCTCTCTCTCTCTCTCTCTCTCTCTCTCTCTCTCTCTCTCTCTCTCTCTCTCAGAGTGGGTTTCTCTGTAAAGCACAGAAGTTGACCTGAGTCTTATTTGACTTGAACAAAACCCACTGGAACCAATTCATAAAATAGCCTCATATTTGTAGATTCACGTTAAACTCGGTGGGATCATGATGAAACTAGATGAAGGACATCACAGATTCACAGAAACCTAGAATGAGAAACTCATTCGATGTCTGGTGTGCACAGCCCTTACCTTTATTTTAAGGGCTTCCTGGTGTCTGGCATCTGTGAAACTAGCAGAGTCATGTGCTACATCTGCTTACATTAGCACAGAAGGGGAGAAGAGGTTTATATTTAGTACTAGAGACACCAAAGGAAGATCATTTCCCTACCTTTAGAATTATTAAGATACAATGAACCTAAGAAAACATCGAACTTTACTGCTTTTTAAAATGAAAACCTCAAGTGACTTATTCACACATTTGTAGGGACAGAGAAAGGTTTCACTCCATCATCAGCTGTCACAATAGCTCTCTTAATCATTTAAACACACATCATGGTCTGTCAGGCAGAAGATCAGCCAAATGTTTGTTGTTGATTTGCTATTCCAGTTAATGTTTCTGTGATTTGACTCAGTTTCCTTTGGAGGCAGAAAATAGAACTTCTTTGAGTCCTCAAGTCTAACCTCAGCTCCCTCCTTTCCTCCTCTTCTTAGGGTAATCTTTGTCCTCATCTCTTTCTTTTCCAGGTCTGATTCTCCACACTCTAACTCTCAGATCTTGACACTGGTCAACAGGTTTCTGCCCTGAACTAGGAGGTGCTGACAAGGGAGGACATGGCAGGGCTGCCTCTGCTGCATAATCTGTCCTGGGTCAATCCTGAAGCTTTACTCAAAATGCCTCATCCCCAGACATACTCTATTACTGATGAATCGTTTCAGCATTCTCATCAGTTCTTGTCCCTCTGAAGGGATTCTTGAGTGTTCCATGGAAATTGGCAATGAGACTACAGTCACTGTGTTTGTTCTCCTAGGACTAACGAACAACCCTCAGATCCAGGTACTACTGTTTGTGATATTTGTGGTACTTTACCTTTTGACGCTGACTGGGAACCTGCTGATAATGCTAATTATCCATACTGATTCCCATCTCCATACTCCCATGTACTTCTTCCTGAGACATCTCTCCTTCCTGGATGCTTTCTATTCCTCAGTGATTGTGCCTAAACTGCTAGAAAACCTTCTTTCTAAGGCAAAGACAATATCCTTCCATGGGTGTTTTGCCCAGATTTCCTTGGTCATATTTTCAGGGGCCACTGAATCCTGCCTCCTTTCTGTCATGGCCTATGACCGGTTCCAAGCTGTGTGCCACCCTCTGCTGTATGTGGTGGCTATGAACAGGAGGGTATGCACTGGCCTGGTGGGTGCATCCTGGGCCATAGGAATAAGTGCCAGTCTAATAAATACTCTCTTACTAGCTCAGCAGCACTTCTGCGGCCTCAACCTCATCCACAGTTTTGCCTGTGAGCTACCCCCAGTGCTTTTGTTGGCCTGTTCCAACCCCTACAGTAGTATTGTCTCCATTCTGACCACCATGGTGGTGCTGGGATTTGGCACTCTTGTCCCATTGCTGGGTTCCTACAGCCGTATCATCATGACAGCCCTGGGGATCAACTCTGCCTCAGGTCAAAGCAAGATCTTCTCCACCTGCTCTTCTCATGTCCTTGTGGTCACCATCTTTTATGGCTCAGGATTTTTGAGGTATGTCATACTATACTTCCTAAATATAAATGTCACATATTTTTCACTCTAAGTGCCTTTGGTCTGTAGAACACAGCACTACAAAGTAGCAGGAAAAGGATCATCCTGGAATTCTGAAAGCCTAGGTTCTACCTCTGCCTCTGCTGTGAACTACATTTTGGTCTATAAAGAATCCATTTTCTTTTCTGTGGCTCAGTTGACTATTTTGAAAAATAAATCTAAAAAAAGATTAAAGTTTTTTCTATTTTGTTAACCTATGATGGGAGTTCTCAGAGGGAACTTAGAGAACTTTTGGTATGATTTTATTCAGTGCTAGGCAAATAAATAAATAAATAGATAAATAAATAAATAAATATAGCATCCTTGAAATAGATACTTTCCTACTGGAGGATGATATCTCCTAAGTTTATGTTTTAACTATTTATGAGTCACATATTACTTCTTTACGTATCAAACTCAATTTTAACACACATCTCACCAAAATAATTCATATCATTAAGCCAGGTATAGTGCACACCTGTAATCTCAGTAGCTAGGAGGCTGAGGCAAGAGAATTGCCATGAGTTCAATGCCAGCCTGCCCTACAGAGTAAGCTCAAGGCCAGCTTGAGCTACATATTGAGAACAAAACAACAAACAAAAAAAATTAGTGTTCTTAGCCATGTTACCCTGTTTTCAGATAAACACCTTGAGGTTTGGAAGTAATTAGGTAATTTCTCAAAGGTCCCAGAACAAGGTAGTTGTGGAGCCAGATGAATGAAGTCTCATGCTCTTTCCCACCATACTTCTCTCAAACATAAACAACTTTAGCTAAGGAGTCCTCCCTCTTAAAGAGAAAGAATAAATAATGTCTGTGCTCTCTATTAGTGAACAAGAAATGAATTTGCTCCAATTGCTCAATAATTTTCTCACCTTCTGTGACTTGGAGGGAAAGAAGAGAGTAGAAATGGAAAATAAGGAATAATTTAGGAGAGTTCATGTGAGCCTAAAGATTCATCTCCCTTCAACTTCTTATATGCCTTAAAGGAACAATGAGATCTTTTCCTGCTACTTTACAGAAACATTAGAGAGTATAAATAAAACCATGTTTAAACCGGGTGTGGTGGCACACGGCTTTAATCCCAGCACTCGGGAGGCTGAGATAGGAGGAGCGTTGTGAGTTCGAGGTCGGCTTGGGCTACAATGTGAGTGCAAGGCTGGCCTGAGCTACATAGTGTGACCCTACCTCAAAAAACTAGGGCTGGGAGTTTGGCTCAGTGGCTTAAACATCTGTCTGGCAGGTGCGAGGTTGTGAGTTCAATCCCTGGTGCTGCAAAAAAAAATAAGTAAAGTTCATGTTTAAAACTCATGGCAAAATGAATATCTTTTTAACCAAATACACAAGAATTCACAAGGTAAATTCTTGGTACCATGTATATTTATTCCAATGATAGGACCACTGGAAAAAATAATAATAATGCTTCTCTGAGAAATAACCCCAGTGATACTTAACAAGATAGGCCTCAAAACTTTATCTTATTAACTTTCATCTTGTTTTTTGCTTAACATTTGTATCTGCTACTTTATACACCAATCTTTGCTTCTTTTCTAAGCCAAAAAGCAAACCAAAATTAAACAAAACAAACTCACAGCTAAATTAATCAATCAATATAAGCACCAATCAATCTTTTCAATGAACTAAAAGAAATTAGTAATATAATTTTGCATGCCTAAGGGCCGGGAGTTTGGCTCAGCGGCTTAAGCGCCTGCCCTGGCAGGTGCGAGGTTGTGAGTTCAATCCCCGGTGCCGCAAAAAAAAAAAAAAAAAAAAAAAAAAAAAAATTGCATGCCTATATCTTGTATTCTGAGCAACTACTTTGAAGACAACACACAATATATTAACTATTGTTAATTTCTTATTATCCTGTTTTGAAACTTTATCATTGTTTTCATTTTTGTTTACTTTTCTCTTTAAAATAAAATACATTTTTTAAAAACACAACTAAAAGAACAAAAGTTTGTTCAGCTGAGTATTCTGAGGGGGGTTTTTCTAGGCTTGTTTGTTTGTTTATTTTGGTTATTTGGTTTTTTTGAGACAGGTTCTTAATATGTAGTTTAGGCTGGCCTTGAACTCGTTATGCAACCCAGTTTGGCCTGGAACTCACAATGATGCTCCTGCTTCAGCCTCTAGAATGCTGCAACTACAGATGTTTACCATCACACCGGCTATCCACTAGGTATTATAAAAATTATATGCTACAACTCTGAGGCTATTTCCCAGTGTTGGGAACAATGGCAGCATTATGAATTAAGCACATGGCAATGCAAGGAACAATCACAAGATGAGAACACAGTATGTCTTTACTAATGTGTATAGAGAGAGGGAAAAAGAGGAATATTTATATCACCTACCAATTATCTTAATCTCAGTGTGTCCCTCTGTGCAATTCCTACAAGGTACATGACTCCAGCATCTGGCTCAGCATTGGAGCAAGTCATAGCCTTGCAGTACAGTGTGGTGACACCCCTGCTCAACCCCTTCATCTACAGCCTGAAGAACAAAGAGGTGAAGGCAGCTCTGCGGAGGCTGCTGGCCAGAAAGCCCAGACTGACCTTGTGACCTGGACTCCCCTGCTTCACAGGAGAAAAAGATACAGGGCAAAAAGAGGAGCAGGGAAGAGCCAGGAAGAGCCATCACTACTCTGTTGTCTCAGTATCCAACCCTTTCTGAGAGAAAAGACTTGGCTTCTGTTCATCCATTGACCTGTCCTCAGACAAGGGAAACCTGGAAACCTCCGCAATAGGGCAGGTGACACTCTCTGCACAAGAAAATCCTCAGGGCTTCACTGGCATTTTTGCAGCTACTGATTTTATATCTTATTTCTTCTCCTTGCTATCATTCCCTTTTCTCCATCTCCCTGCCCCCTTTACTTTTGTTTGTGCACAAAATGTAAATCAACTCATCAGACCACCAGTTAACATGCCACTGCATTCTACTATCCTATCCCATCTTTTTTTTTTAATGTATCACTCGTTTCATCAGGCTCTTGGTAAGAAATTTAGGATACCAATTTATGAGAGTAAACTCTATTTGTCAGAGCCAAAACAGATCTCATGTAGCCCTGGAGCTGAGGAACTTTGATTTTTGGTAAAATCTATGCGTCTACCACTTTCTGATCTACCTTGTGCTGTACTGAAATCTGCTATCTCTCTTTCTCGGTGTCGAAGATCTCACCCTTCTGGTGTCTGGCTTCTGCAGCTTCTTCTTCTTGAAGTAAGCATCAGTGAGATGTTTGGGGATTTTTCATGTTACTGATATCAATTTTTGTGAAAGTGGCAATGACAAATTTCTGGTGTGTTCTACACAGAGGAACGTGAAGGTTAAGAGGACCAGTCACAAGAAGCAAGTCACTGGCCAGTGCTTCAAGAAAAACACTCTCTTGCCTCTGTGGCACCCAGTGAGGATGATCAAGATGGTCCCAGGAGTGACGCTAGCTCACAGCTTCCTCATGTACTGACTGAAGGGTTTTTTGCCATGGCTCAACAGCTTTCAGAGCTCATCTTCAGTGGCATAGTACCTGGGCATTTTTTGAAGCTTAGCCACCTGGGTACCACCATTCTTGTCACCACCAACTCGTTTTGTGACAGTAGCAAGAACATTGTCCTTTTTCTTCTCAACCTTTGATTTAGCAGCTGTGTACTATCTCTTGTACAAAGTCTTTCTGGAATACATAGCCGATTGAAAGTATCTACCAATTCCTCTAACCAAGACAGGGTTTCAGCTGCAGTGGGGCTGCCCCTCCTTGAACTTTTTAGCCTTCACATTTTCCTTTTTACCAGTGCCAGTGGTGTCAGCCTTCTTGGCTTTGAATTTCTTCTGTTTGGTATCTGGCATCTCAGTTTTTTCACCTGCCATCTTGAAGATGGGAAAGAGCTAATGTCCCATCTGGATACTGCAAGAGCTAATTCCCTTTTTTCAAATTCCAAAAGATCGAAGCCGGGCGTGGTGGCGCACGCCTTTAATCCCAGCACTCGGGAGGCTGAGGTAGGCGGAGCGTTGTGAGTTCGAGGCCGGCTTGGGCCACAATTCGAGCACAAGGTCGGCCTGAGCTACACAGTGCGACCCTGCCTCAAAAAACCAGGGCTGGGAGTTTGGCTCAGTGGCTTAAGTACCTGCCCTGGTAGGTGCAAAGTTGTGAGTTCAATCCCCGGTGCCGCAAAAAAAAAAAAAAAAAAAAAAAAAAAATCCAAAAGATCCCTGGCAAAATCTGTATCTCTTTAATAGCCTAAAAAGAAATAGAATGAGCTGTGTTTCCTCCTGTCTTCATTCTTTAAAAGTAGCCCCTTATTAGACCCTAGCAAATACTCACTGTTTGTGGACCATTTAAGGAAAGAATGAAGGAAAAAGCCATTGATCCACCTGAGGAGACTTTTCTCTTGCATGATCCTAGGAAACAGGTGTAGGTGAATATTTCCCCTAAAGACTACCCTGAGAGCAGTACCTCTGTCTACTTTAATCTTTTGTACCTCATCATCCAGTACAGTCTGACACCTAACAGGCTGTGTTACATAAGTGAAAAAATAACTGACTGACTGACTGACTGAAAGGGAAGGGGAAGTGAGAGTACATATGAAGAGGAGCATTTCATAATATGCCACAAAACTCCTGCCTTCACAAGACAGGTGTCAGAGGAAAGTAGTAGGAAGGATAAGTCAGGAAAGGAGAAAGAGACTGCATATTGCAAAGCAGCATTCTGAACCTTCTCAAACAAATCTTGGTTAATGGACTGCATTTTGACTGTCCTTTCCCTGAGTCTCCCATACAAAGGTAGAGCATTTTGGATCCATGCCTGGTTCAGAACTCCATTCTGGACCTAAGGAAAAGAGGAGTTGGAAAATATAAAGCAAATGCCCAACTGCTGTCCCAGTGAGTGTACAGCTCCTAGTAGATTCTCAAGAAGAAAGCGGCAGTTTCCTGTCCTATTTCCACTGAAGTAGTCAATTCTACTTCTATTAGGAGCTGAGAATGCAGCCTTAGTGGAAGCATGTGTGTTTAGTATGCATAAAGCCCTAGATTTAATCCTCAGTGCCATAAGAAAAAAGAAAAAGGAAAGGAAAAGAGAGGAAAGGAGACAAAAGGGGAGGAAAGGAGAGGAAAGGCAAGCCAAGGCAAAAGAAGGCAAGGCAAGGCAAGGTGAGGCAAGGACCCCTCTTCTTCTCCCTATTTATGAAGCTTTTTTCCATTTCATCTTTTCTTATCATTTTTCCCTTTTTCCAGAATCAAAATATATCATGTAGAAGTACAAATTTCCTATGATTAATATTATCATTATGTATATATACATATATATAATGTACCAATAAACTTAATTTTAAAAAAAGAATGGTAACCATGTGAACTGATAGACATGTAAATTAACTTTATTGTGGTAATCATTTTATAATGTAAGTATATATATCAAACATTAATTTTACATCTCAAATGTGTATAATTTTTACTTGGAAGAAGGCAGAAGAGAAGGAAAAAAGAGGAACTACTACCATTGGCTGTCATAAAGATAATCTAGCCACACTGGACTAGATAAAGAAGGGGTGCAACTTATTTAATAAGAGAGTTCATAGTTCAGTGGAAACCATACTAAACTTTGAAATAAAAGAATATATAAGCTAGGAAAAAATGAGTACAGACTAGGAATAAAAGTTTGCCTGAGAATTACGAATGTAGACTCTAACTGCCTTTGAATGTTGCTTGTGCCAAAGAACATAGCAAGTTGTTTTGTTTCTTTGTCTTGCTTCACACATCATTTTACAACTGAATGCACTAAAATTGAACTGAGTGAAAACTGCTTCATAGTACTGGAGCACAGTAGGAATCCACAAATATTTGTATTATAGAAAATCTGTTGTAAAATACTTGAATAGACTTTTTTCTAAGTTTTAAAGACTGCTTTCTTTCACATCAACTTTTTGGCTTCTTGAGGCTCCAATCAGGCAAAGATCTTCTTTATATATAAATCTCTTATTGTCAGGTTCCTTCAGGCTCCCAAAGATCACGGCCTCATAGACGGCATACTTAACCTTCTAGGTGTGTTTTCCTGGTCTCTGTAAGACGGAGGCCAGTGCTGTGGTTTGGATGTTATACATCCTCAAAGGTCCACAGGTAAAGCCTCGATCTCCAGGCTTCCAGTATTGGAAGATGCTCTGAACCTTTAGGATGTGGGACCTAAGGGGAGCTCCTTAGGTCACTGAGGCTGTGCTTTCAAAGGAGGTTGTAGGACTACAGATCTTGCTCTCATTCTTGCTCCTGCTTTCCCTCTCCTTTTCCTTCTCCCTGTCTCTGTCTGTCTCTCTCTCTCCCCTTCTGTTCTTTTCTCCTTCCCCCACTTACACTCTACCCCACACAATGTAATTCCCTGATCTTGGACTTTGACTCTCCAGAACAGTGAGCTAAATAAAACATTTTTCTTTAACTTAGATGCCACAGGTGTTTCGTTGCAGTAACATAAAGTTAACTAATATAGTCCAGGCTGTGAGACTAACCAGCACAGCTTTAGTGGCATTCCTGCTCTATCCCCTCGATGGAATTGGTCTTTCATATTTTCTAGAGCATGCGGTTATGTCAGGTTAATAGTTAAGACTTTAATATGCAATATCAGTGGACTTGATGTCTATCCAATTCTGTTCCCTCATGTACACAATACACAGGGCAAAGTATGAATGCTAAAGGCTTGGGGAAGCCCGTTGTCCCACAATTAGGAAAGGAAAACTTGAAATGCTACTAAACATGCTGCACTGCGTGTTTAAATTCACACTAAAATTACATGACTAATACTAAGTTATTTCCTGAGAGTTTGTTTTCATTATGCATAGAGGAAATGGCCTCCTCACATGTTGTTTACATTCACAAGTTTTCTAAACATGGGGCCTTCATTTGGGAATTGGTGGTTTATTATGAAGACAAGGGAAGCATGACCAGACTGGTGAAAGTCCCAAATAGTGTTGGGGTGGGAAGAATATAACTGACAACATTAAACATCTTAGGAAGGCGGAAAGAAAAATGTGAACTTTATTTCTCAACAATTCATACGTGTGGTAAATTAAAAGGTAGTTTTGGAATGCTTGATTGCCAAAGCAAGAAGAAATCTCAAAACCTTCCAGACAAAACATTTTTTTAAGGTAAGTAACTGAGCCTCAGAGGACAGAGATGGTCTACCCACATGCAGAACATCAATGAGTGACACAAACAAACTTTAGGACCTAAACCTCCTAAATCTTCTTCTTTCACACCTCCCATAACCATTAGAATAAAGTTCTGCAAACATGTTCATAAAAACAAGAAAAGTACAAGGAATTGTGGAGCAGAGCATCTAAACCAAAAGGCACCCCATAAATTCTTAGGAATCACTGAGCCAACTATAAGGGTCTCCATTATATATCTTTGATACCCAGAGAGGGTGTCCCTTTCACAGATCTTCTTGACAGATAAAGAAGTTCCTTAATCCTCTCAATCCATCCATTTAGATCCTTGGATCCTCTACCCATTCTATACTTTTCCCAACTCACACCTCCTTCTGTCAAAATTCCATGTATACTCCAAAACCAGCTCAGATTCCAACCTTCCATTAACTCTTTCTTGAGTTTTCCAAATCCCCTGAAATATAATTATCTTTCCTTTTATAAAAGCCCAGGGCACATTTTTTCCCCCCGGCACCAGGGATTAAACTCACAACCTCATGCCTGCCACACAGGTGCTTAAGCCACTGAGCCAAACTCCCGGCCCTGTTTTATTGAGGCAGGGTCGCACTATGTAGCTCAGGTCGGCCTTGAGCTCAAGCCGGCCTCGTACTCACAACGCTCCTCCTACCTCAGCCTCCCGAGTGCTGGGATTAAAGGCATGCGCCACCACGCCCGGCCCCAGGGCACATTTCTAAGCTGCTTATAATACTATTCCGTATACTACAGGTGTTTATTAATGTTGGTATTGATTCTTCTATTAGTCCTTGAAAGATGAGGCCTTTTTAGCAACTTTGAATTCCTCTGTGGTTTCTTTAACTTACTAGGTGATCAATAAAAGTGTGTAGAATTGCTACCAAAAATCCTTCTGTGGTAAGTTCAGCCCACTTCTTCAGTGCAGATGGAACATAGCTATAAGCTATGACTTCAGTTCCACCCACCCACCTTATTTTCTCCCTTTCCTTGTAGGAAAAAAATACAGCCAAACACTCCAAATCAAGGCCTTTATTCAGGACAAATGGGATTTGTTGGCATAGTTAGAGTGCAATCAGGGGCACTGAGTGGGTCTAACATCCAGTGCACCAGACATGCATCCTTAAACAACAATTCTCAAGAGCCAAACAGTGTCACCACAGGATCCAGGGCTCAGAGAAAAATCATATTCAGGGGGCAGAAATAGGAAAACTGAGGTAGCATGAGGGAAAAGGAGTTCTGGGTGTCTGGGAAGGGCAGGAGTGGCAGATACATCAGGCACTCACAGTGTTTCACAGTACCACTGTTCCAGTTTGTCAGAGCAGAGTGGTTTGTGGGCCAACCTGATAATGGAGAAAGGAGAAAAATTAGTTGACTGGGTCTTAGCTGGAGTTTAAGATGAATTTAGCTTCATCCTCAGGTGGGGCTAAGGTGAATGAAAATAACAGAAAGATTTTCCTAGACAGATGGCAAGGGATACTAGGTCATTTAGAGGAGCAGGACCCATTTTTCAAACCCAAGAAAAGTGTAGGGTGGTTGTAGCCCAAGATATGCAATGATACCAAAGGCTTACTTTAGGGCACAAACTTAAAGAAGTAGTGTTAGAAACCCACAGCCAGGTGAAAAGAAGTCTGGGTATTAGCCCTCCACCAGGGACCTTGTATTAGAAAAGTTGTCCATATGACAGCAGAGCAAGGGAGACTTAGAAATAGAAACCTGAACCTGCTAGATGACTTTAGTTTTGGACACTATATTCCAGATTAAATGACCAGGAGAAAGATGGCAGAGTGGTGTTGGATCAAGAGGGTGGAGGAAAATAGAAAATAAAATGAAGATTCACCAGTGGTCAATTCCTTTGATATCCAGGATCTTCTTGGCACACATTATGTCATCAGTAAGGTCATCATCCAGGAGCTCTGACAGTTGTAAGGAAAGGAATGAGAGAGCGAAGGGTATTACCCAGAGAGATCATGAGTTCCGCTATTCCCTGGGTCTAGTTCTCTGAAATGAAGGGTTACACCTAGTATCTTTCTACATGAAAAGGTCAATATAGTAATGCCTGCCCATGAGTAAGGACTTTTTTCAATTCCCTGTAGCATGTCTGGAAGAATCAACTCTATCCACTGAGACCCAGAAAATGCAGAGTATACGAGCAGAGTATATGACTTCAACACTCCCAGAGAATTCCAGGATGTCTACCTCTGAACTTCAAGGGTATTTGGCCTGGGTCTTCGGTGATTGTGAAAGAAACAAATATCTTCTTACTGAGCAATGTTACTCTCAGTCGCACAAATTTTATGGATTCTAACAAAGGCACTGAAGCTAGAGGTACAATTGATCCCAAAACAAGAAATTACCCCAGCAAAAGGTTGCAGAAAAAACTGAGGAACAAGGTAAAAGCATCTACTTACTGTCACAGGAAATGCCACAAATGTTTCTTGATTGAATGGTCCAGCTGCTCTCACAGAAATCTTTATCACTTATCTGGAAAAGTCCGTACTCTGTGCTGTCATTGTTTTTTACTATGGCTTGTGTGTCATAACCACTGATATGAAATATGATACAGATCCCTGAGGAAAATATGAGAAATAAGTATCATAAAGACATCTAGGGTCAGCATAAATGAAGAACTGTAGTTCCCCAACAGAAAACAAAAGGTTTTTAGTCAATTTCCAAAGGAGGCGGGAAAGCATAGACTATCTTGACCAATTGAAGACAGTTTCAAAAAGGATCAGACACTGGCAGAAAGGAAGATAGGAGAACAAATTGAACAAAAGACTAGAGCATAAGCTGAGAATATCAGAAAATTATTAGATAACTAAGTGAAAGGAGAGGAGAGGAGAAAAGGTGGACAAAGGAGAGACAGATGAGGAGTGGGATGGAGTGAGGGAATAGAGAACTCACATTCAGGCAAAGTGACGTTTTGATAGCCAGCAAGGTCATTCAACTTGTGAGACAGTGCACATTTTGTAAGTTGCTTGGCCTGCATGGCAGGAAACAGGATGCTCACCAGCAACAGAGGAAAAAGGGACATCATTTCGCCTGCCCCTGTGAACTTGAAATGCGGACACCACTCAGCTTCACCTCCTTTTATTAATGGAGAACTCTTCGGGAACACTGGCACCAAGCCCTACATCCAGGAAGAGGATGAAGACAGACTAGTCATGCCAAGACAGACACACTGAACTTGGCAGCTTCCTTCCATAATTTCACCCTACTTTTCTTTCCCCTTCCCCAATATCTAGTCAATACCTAGTATTGTTCTCTGCCTATGCTAAGTTCCAAGAATAATTCTGTTTTTCCCCTTGGCTTTGATTATACCTTTGCTTCTTGTGGAGCTAGTTCTAGGAAGCAGCATGTCCCCAGCCTACTCTAGAAACAAAGAAATCTTCAGGGCCAATACAAATGAGGCAATCATAAAGTACAATAAGGATCCCTAGCCAATTCATTCTTCCCCCAAAGACATACAGAATGTGGAAAGGGGGTGTATGTCATCACATCCCAGAATCAGAGCTGGCATCTGTTCAATCAACCCATTCATGGAAGAAAGTCCAGGAAGAATCTCTTGATATGGTGCTTCATGACTGAGGAGATTGAAGAGGATATCAGAAAATGGGAAGATATCCCTTGCTCTTGAGTAGAAAGAACCAATATAGTGAATATGGCCATATTTTTAAAATTGTTACACAGATTTAATACAATTCTGATCAAAATTCCAACAGCCTATCATGTAGAATTAGGGAAATAAATCCTAAAATTCATTTAGAATCAGAAGAGACCTAGAATAGCAAAGGTAATTCTGGGCAACAAAGGTAAGGCAGAGGGACATCACACTCCTTGACTTGAAATTATACTACTTAGCTACTGTGATAAAAGCAGCATGGCGTTGGCAAAAAACAGACCCAAGGAACACTGGAACAGGTTGGAAGATGCAGAAGTAACTACAAATGCACTCAGCCACCTTATCTTTGAGAAAGGAATGAAACACCTTTGCTGGAAGAAAGACTGCCTTTTTAATAAATGGTGCTGAAAAAAACTGACTTTCCATATGCCAAAGATTAAAAATTAAACCCACATCTTTCACCATGCTCTAAACTAAAATCGAAATGGATCAAAAATCTAAGTATTAAAACAGAAACTTTAAGCCTGTTGGAAGATACAATAGGTAGAACTCTTGAAAACATTTGTGTAGGCAAAAGACTTTATGAACAAAACACTAATCACATTGGAACTTTCACAAAGAATCAACAGCTGGGATCTCATCTGAGTAAAAAGCTTTTGCACAGCAAGAGAAATAACCAACAGAGTGACAAGACCGCCCACAGTATGGGAAAATACTTTAGCTAATTGTTCCTCAGACAAAGGACTAGTATCTAGAATATATAAAGAACTCAAAAAAATAAGATCCTCAAATTTAAAGACCCAATCCAAAAATGGGCATATGAAATGAATAGACACTTCTCAGAGGAAGAAATAGAAATGGCAAATAAATAAATGAAAAAATGTCCAACGTCACTGGTCATTACAAAACACAAATTAAAACAATGCTGAGATGCCAGGTCACCCCAGAAAGAATGGCTATTACCAAGAAGTCAACAAATGCTGGTGGAGCCCCTCTACACTGTTGGTGGGAGTGTAGGCTGGTGCAACCACTGTAGAAATCATTGTGGCAATATATTGGTCCCATTCAACCCAGCCATTCCCCTTCTGGGTATCTTCCTGAAAGAATTGAAAGTATCACACCACAGTGTTATATGAACTCCCATGATCATAGAAGCACAGTTTGTAAAACCCAAATCTTGGAAACAGCCCAAACGTCCAGCAATGTGAATGAATAAAGAAGATGTGTTTTTTTTAATACTATGGAGTAATGGTCATGAAGAAGGACAAACTTCAACATTTCTAAGTAAATGGATACAAGTCAAGACCATACTCATAAGTGAAATAAATTGAACACACGTGTAAATACCACATTTACATTGTTCTTCTGATATGAGAAACCAAAACTATAAATAAGAACCAAAATGTATAATAGGTATTGTGAAATAAGAAGAAAATACTCAAATGAGAAGGGGAACAATGGAGGGGGGAGGGGAAAAGGAAAGTAAAAATATGAGAAAACAAGGGAAAAATGGAAACAAAGTTTCCATTTGTAAATGGAGAGGAAAGGAGGGGTTGAAGGGAGGGTAGGGGAATGAAGGGAAAAGAAACAAGTTATATCATGTACAGGCAGAAATTCTCTATGATGAATGTGGTCATTATATATACCTAAAGTGTACCAATAAAATCTGATTAAAAAAAGATTTACAACCCTTGGGAGGCTGAGACAGGAGGATTGCTGTGAGTTCAAGACCAGCCTGAACTGCATAGTGAAACTCTGTCTCAACATATATATTGCAAAAATAAACAATGGCTTATATAAAATGACTTATAGAAAAAGGAATATGGTAACTAGGATTTATGCCAACATAATAAAGATGAGCAGTAAACAGATGGGAATGTTAAGTAATTTATTAGTTTTTTCATTACAAGATGATACTTATTATACTAAAATGGAAGATAGATGCCTGAGGGTTCAGTATGTTCTGTCAACTTTTGTATATTTGAAATAATCTAGAATGACATGATGCTAAATATAATGGTGTTTTGTTGTTGTTTTGGTGGTACTAGGGATTAAACACAAGGCCTTCATATTGAGTTACATTCCCAGGCATCTTTTACTTTATATTAAATTTCCAAGTGTGGGCTTGCATTCACAAAATCCTCCTCCCTCAGCCGGCTAGAGTGCTGAGGTTATGGTTCATGCCACCATGCCTGGCTAAGTACAAAGAGTTTATAGTTTCGATACCTACTGATAAACTGCTTTCAATAAAAACTATCCCAATTTTTACTTTACCAGTAGTGTAAATCAGCACCTACATACATGCAATTTTATAGACAACAATTAGGGATAACAAATTACTGAGTATTTTCATTTGTAAAGCAATTAGTTTGTGTTTTTAGAGAGGAAAGTCAGTACCTCCTAAGAATCGACCATGCTGGGACTGGGAGGAGCCCACCAAAAAGCCAACTAGCCAGTCTTTCTGGTAAGCTGTGCAGACCATGCAGGGAACAGGAAAGGAAAAGTCAGATAGCACCTCCCATGAGCGTACCACCGTGCAGGCTGAGAATCAAACCACCCCCTCCCCTTAAGCAACCAGCTGGTTCGGAGGACAGGCAGAGTTGATAGCAACTAAAGCACAAAAAGCAACTAAATGATTGTATTGTTTGGTTGATTTTGTAGGCCTGGGGTCAGTGGTCTCAGCATCTCTTGGGAGGATGACAATATGCAATATAGCAAATATGAAGGATTTCCTTCTATCTTGTCTTTGAAGTCCAATATTGTTCTCGCTCTTTGCTTTGTTCTGATTGTTTTGCTTTATTGAATATCCTGCTTCCATTGGTTTTATTCTGTTTTGTTTTGGTTTGATTTTGCTATGCCTGATGGAATGGCCAACTATTGTAAAGATAACAAGATATACTACAGTAGCTACTGTTGTTTTCCCAGTATCCTGCTTTGAAGTTCTGTACCAATTTTGCTGCTTTGTTTTGATTTGCTTTGTTCTGTTTTGTTTTGTTGGATTTTATCATCTTTCAAAAAAATAGTTTGAGTTTTTGCATAGTCTGATGTTATGACTTAAAATTTGAAGATTAAAAATTCTATTTTTTCATCAAAAAAAGATTTAACAAAGATATTTTTGAAATTGTGAAACACATTCACAATATATTATTTCTCAGCCAGCAAGCCTGTGCAAGTAGACTTGAAGCTACTAATTAAATAATTCCTTTAACTCACTGATACCAAGTTCCATATCATGGTGCCAACAGCTTTTATCCTCTCCCATCTCAGGGTTCGTCCTTGCCTTTTCCAATTTCTAAATCTAATTTCTTACATTTCGGGGAACATCTATCTCAGCCAAACTGCTGTTTAAAACTTACAACTAAAAGTCTTCCAGCTTGTATGGTGCATGCCTATAATCCTAGCACTCAGGAGGTTGTGGCAGGAGGATTGCTCTGAGTTCAAGGCCAGCCTGAACTATGTAGTGAGACCCTGTTTCCAAAAAAGAAAACAAAAGAAAGAAAAAAAAAGAAAGTCTTCCAAACTATTATTGTTTTTAAAGAAGATAAAACCAAGGAAAATAAAACAGAATAAAACCAATTAAAATAAACCAGTACAAGTGATACAGGACTTCAAAACCTTATGAAACCAACAATAGCTAGCATAATGCCTTTTGTTGTCTTCAAGTAGCTGCAGACATCCTCAGGCATAGTAAAAATCAAACAGAACAGAATAGAAACAATAAAAACAAAACAATGAATGCAATAAAGGACTTAAAAACAAGCCAATAGTAAATCCAAAATGGCTAACATAATATGTCTTATGATCTTTCAAATAGCTGCTCGTGCTATCAGATTTAACATAATCGCTTTTCTACATTCTAGGACAGTGGGCCAGAGCCCAAGTATGGGGCTGTAGGGCAGAGTTGGGAGAGAGGTACTCCCGAACCTCAGTATCTCTCTGGGTTGGTACCAGCATTTTGAGTTAGCCAGCTAATAGCCATCTGAGGCAGCATGTCCCTTCCGGCTTCCCTTAGGTGCAACAGTACATGAGCACATGATCCAGGACTGTGTCATGGCAGGCCCCAGACTGCGGTTCCTCTTTTGGGAATGGGGAAAGAACATCATCTGTATGGAGAGGAACTATGCAGAGCATGTCCATGAGATGGGCAGCACGGCACTCCATGAGCCCATTCTCTTCCTGAAGCCATCCACTGCAAACGCACCAGAGGGTTCACAGGTGCTGATGCCCTCCTACTGCCATGTTCTACACCATGAGCTGGAGCTAGGCGTGTTTATGGGCTGGCATGCACACGCTGTCCCCGAGGCAGCCCATGGACTATATGGCCAGGTACCGCTCTGTCTGGACATGACTGCCAGGGACATGCAAGATGAATACAAGAAGAAAGGGCTGCCCAGGACCCTGGCCAAAAACTTCACCTCCTCCTGCCCAGTAAGTGCCTTCATGCCCAAAGAGAAAATCCCTGTCCCTCATGCCTTCAGATTGTGGCTCAAGGTCAATGGTGAACTCAGGCAGGAAGATGGGACATCCTCCATGATCTTTACCATCCCCTACATCCTCAGCTATGTTTCTAAGATAACAGCCTTGGAAGAAGGAGACCTTATCTTGACGGAAACACCAAAGGGAGTTGGGCCAGTTAAAAAAAAATGATAAGTTGGAGGCTGGCATAGATGGGATGTTCAATATGAGGTTTAAGGTGAAAAAGTCAGAACACTGACTCTTCACAAGGTGCCCTAACTTCTTAAGCGTCAAGAGAGAAAAGTGTAAGACTTAGACTAAGAAACATGCAGAGATTATTAAATATGACTATCTTTTAATAGAAACTACTTGTACAAAATGATTGATTGAGGGGTCGGGGATTTAGCTCAGTGGCTCAAGTGCTTGCCTGGTAAGCGCAAGGTCATGAGTTTGATCCCCGGTACCAAAAAACAAAATAGCCTTGAATCATGGAAAATAGACCCTTCAGGAAAAACATAATCAGGAAGAGTTGGGACAGAAATGGAAACAACTAAAACAAGGGATTTGTGATGCATACTAAGAAGAGTATACATAGAACCAAACCTCCATAAGTCTTAATTTTTTTCCTAAAACTGAACTGAGTAAGACTCTTCAATGTGTCACTCTGAGATCAGTTGTTCAAGACAAATCTTTGGACTTGATAGTTGTCAAGAAGTATTTATAAAAATAAAAAATTTCAGGGGCCGGAGATTTAGCTCAGCGGCATGAGCACCTACCTAGCAAGCACAAGGTCCTAAGTTCGATCCTTGATGCCACACATACAAAAAAAGTTTTTAAAAATTCCAAATTACTGGCTCATTTTGGACCCATTGAATTAATGAAATTAATTTCCAGGAAAACTGTTTACAGAGGATTCCAAGTGATTTTTAACCAGGGAAATATGGAAAAACACTACTCCACATAATCAGTTAAAGCTTTATTTGTTAAATGAACAATTGTTGAAGACCTCTTCTGGTTACTTAGATTATCTATCCTGCCCTGTATATTGAATTTGGGAACAGATTTTCAATATATTATTTTTCAAATAACTAATTCTCTTTTGTGTGTCACTAAAAAACAGATTTAACATAATCAAACAAAACAAAAGAGAATAAAACCCAACCCAACAAAACAATGAAAATGATACGGTTTGTCCCTCCACAGTCTGTGAACAGTGCTGACTCACAGAGAAAGGCTTGGGTCTGGCTGTCCCCACTCCAGCAGTGGCCCGTGCATGGTGCTGGTTTCCAGGCAGGGATCACCTCCTGGTTCCTAACTACAATTAATGCAAGTATTGAAAGACGTTCATCTCAGTTTAATCCCATCTTCTATATTATGAATAACCAATGCCTGAAGTGGCAAGAGTAATACTAGTGTGGAGCACGTGCAAGATCAAGAGAGATAAGCAGAGAATCCTGATAGTAGAGAGGTTCATGTTCCAAACCACAGCAAAAGTGCTGCCACTGAATTTCTCCTCCACTCTACCAGAGGCATTGGAAACAGAGGAATAGAAATTCTATCACTGAGCAAGTTTTGTAAAGAATGTGTCTAGAGATGAGAGAATGACCTTCAGCCACATGGGAAAGGGACAGATAAGAAAACTTAGTACTGAGGACTAGTCTTCCCATAGTGGTGTCTTGTGTGAAAAGTCTCCCGCCTGGGTTATGAACTAAGTGCCTATGATAAGTAGGAGGCCAGGGTTAAGACCGAGGGCAGCAGCCCGCTTGCCTACAATTTGATTGTATCTCTGCCCTTCCCTGTAAGCATACAGGTCAGGAACCACAGCTAAACCCAGAAAAGAAAATAAGCACGCCTCAGAGAAGAGGAACCATTATTTCCCTGGAAATGTTTTTCATCATAATATCTGGGTCATCGGAAAAAGAGGACAGAGTCTAATGAAAACAATTGCAAACATTCAGAGAAAGACATTGATTCTCAGAGATGGTCCAAAGGAGAACAAACAATTATCACAACCCTGAAAGAAGTATGTGCAAAGGCACAACCACCTCTAGTGCTCAAATCTCCCTTTCTGGAGAAGTTTAGTAGGGTATTCCACTTGGATTCTGAGATCTGAATCAAAATGGTAAAGAGGCACTTACAACACATTTTCCTGGATTTTTTCAGAAAGATACTGGAAAGATATGTTCACTCTCTCAGAGGCTGTGATAAAAATCAGGGTTTCTAAAACCAGAAATAATTTTTTCAGAAGATTTTTAGAAACCACAGCATCAGAAGAATTTGCTCCAAAAGACCTTTGCCATCCAAACTGTAGTTTGTAGGTGAATGGTAGTTTTTTTGACACAGACTACAGTTATCATCTGGAGAGTACCCCAAGGGCCATAGAAATAGTGATTGTTAGTGTTAGTCAATATGCTCCCTTGATCTCCTCCACCTCATAATTCCAGAAAATTATCACTACATAGAGAATGAGGCTAGATCTCAGATTTTATACCCAAATTTCATACCAATACTTAATCAAGTTAAAGTTAATTAAAGCAATTAAATTTGAGTCATTTGTAGAATCAATACACAATGAGACCATAATGTTAAGTGAAATAAACCAGACACATGAACAAAAATATCACATGGTTTCTCTTTTTTTTTACTTTAAAGAGAATAGAACAAAACAAAACAGAACAGAAGAAAGCAGATCAGGACAAAACATTGCAAGCAACACAGGATTTCAAAACAAGACAACAGGAAATCAACAGCAGCTACCATAATGTCTCTTGTTTTCTTTGAAATAGTGGTCCATATCTTCACATGCAATGAATTCAAACAAAACACAATAGTGTAAAATCAATAAAAACAAAAGAATGAAAGTGTTACAGGCCTTCAAAACCAGACAATAGGAAAATCAACAATGCTTACCATAATGTCTCTTGTTCTCTTCAAAATAACTGTCCACACTTTCACACATAGTGAAATCAAATAATACAGAACAGGCTAAAAACAAGCAAAGCAAAGGAAAATAGCATTACTGGACTTCACAACAAGATAATAGGAAATCAGCAATGGCTACCATAATGTCTCATTTTCTTCAAAGTAGCTGTTCATACCGTCAAACGTAATAAAATCAATTCTTGTAGGCTCTTTAGGAGAAGTTCTAGGCATGTATAAGCCTATATATGTACATCTATCCTTTCTGTATTACAGTGAAAAAAATGAAGCATAACAAATTATAAGAAAAACAAGAAACAAGAGACTAATATATAAAAAAGAGACCAAAACAATAACAATACAGGCTAGCAAAACAAGGTGATAGGAACATAACTAAGGTTCTTATTTTGCATAGTTATCTTCAAAAGAGACTCAAGTTACCAGATATAGACTTGCAAAATTCATCTAATCCTATGAATGTTAACTGTTTTGTTCCAAGGGCTAATAAAATTAGTAATACAATCCTCTTAGTTTTCTGAAGTGTATATGTACAAATTTATATCTTTTTTCTTTTCTCTTCCTTCTTTTCTTCTTTTCCCTATCTGATTTATTTTTTCCCCTTTGAGCAGTTTGTTACCTTTCAACAATATTTACTGAAGATTTTGTATCTTATTTACTCTTTCAGTTTCTTAGACTAGGCAGACAACATGGTATTTATACATGTAAGTTTGATTTATTTCACTTATGAGTATGGTCTCAAGTCACATTCATTTACCTATAAAAGCCTCAATGTGATCCTTCTTTATAGCTGAATAGTACTCCATTGTATAAAAATACCATATCCTTTTTATCCATTCCTTGGTTGATGAGCATTTAGGTTGTTTCCAAGATTTGGCTATTACAAATTGTGCTGCTATAAACATGGGTGCACATATATAACTGTGGTATGATGTTTTCAATTCTTCTGGGAATATGCCCAAAAGTAAAATAGCTGGGTCAAATGGGATTTCCAATCCCAGTTTTTTGAGGAACCTCCAGACTGATTTCCACAGTGACTGCACCAGTCTACACTCCCACCAACAGTGCAGGAGAGTTCCTTTTTCCCCACAGCCTCTCCAGCATTTGTTATTGGTGGTTTTCTTGATCCTGGCCATTCTTTCTGGAGTGAGAAGGAATCTCAGTGTCGTTTTAATTTGCATTTCTCTAATGACCAGTGATGCTGAACATTTTTTCATGTATTTCTTTACCATTTGTATTTCTTCAGCTGAGAAGTGTGTGTTCATCTTAGATGCCCATTTTTGGATTGAGTCTTTGAATTTCAAGGGACTGATTTTCTTTAATTCTTTATGTGTTCTAGATAGAAGTCCTTTGTCTGAGGGACTGTTGACCAAAATATTTTCCCAATTTGTGGGTTTTCTTTTCACTCAGTTGGAGATTTCCTTTGACATGCAAAAACTTTTTAATAAGATGAGATCCTAGATATTAATTCTGGGAAGTATTTCCCATGCAGTTTGATTTTTGTTCATGAATTCTCTGCCTACCCCTATATCTTCAAGATTTTTACTTACTATGACTTCCAACAGATTTAGTGTTTCTGTTTTAATATTTAGATCTTTGATCCATTTAGACTTTAGTTTAGTGCATGGTGATAGGCATGGGTCTAGTTTTAGTTTATGGCATATGGAAAGCCAGTTTTTCCAGCACAACTTATTAAAAAGGCTATCTTTCTTCCAGTGAACATGTTTGGCCCCTTTGTCAAAGATAAGGGGGCTGAGTGTGTTTGTAGTTGTGGTTGTATCTTCTAATCTGTTCCATTTATCTTCAGGTTTGTTTTTATTCCAGTACCATGCTGATTTTATCATAGTAGCTTTGTAGTATAACTTTGAGTCAGGGATTGTGATGCCTCCTGCCTTGTCTTTGTTGCCCATAATTGCCTTTGCTATTCTAGGTCTCTCATGGTTCCAGATGAATTTTAGGAATGCTTTCTCTAGTTCTGTGAGGTATGTTAATGGTATTTTGATTGGAATTGCATTAAATCTGAATAACAGTTTTGGGAGAATGGCCATTTTCATAATGTTTGCTCTTCCTACCCATGAGCAAGGAATAGATTTCCGTTTTTTGAGACCCTCTTTGATTTCTTTTTTCAGTGTATTTAAATTTTCCCTGAATATATCTTTTACTTCCTTTGTTAGATTGATTCCTATGTTATTTCATTTTTTTGGATGCTATTGTGAAGGACGTGGCTTCTCTTATTTCTCTCTCAGTGAGTTTTTTGTTTGTGTACAGGAATGCTACTGATTTTTGAGTGTTGATTTTTGTATCCAGCTACATTACTAAATTTGGTTATTATATCTAGAAGTCTTTCAGTGGAGTTTTGGGGGTCTTCCATGTAGAGTATCATGTCATCTGCAAATAATGATAATTTAACTTTTTCTTTTCCTATCCATATTCCTTTTATTTCTTTCTCTTGTCTAATTGCTTTGGCTAATATTTCCAGAACTATATTGAATAGGAGTGGTGATAATGGACATCCTTGTCTTGTTCCTGATTTTACAGTACAAGCTTTCAGTTTTTCACCATTCAATATGATGCTGGCTGTTGGTTTGTCATAGATGACTTTTATTAGGTTGAGGTAAAGACAATCTATTCTGATTTTCTGTAGAGTTCTTATCATGAATGAGTGTTGGACTTTATCAAAAGCTTTTTCTGCATCTATTGAAATGATCATGTGATTCTTATCTTTGGCTTCATTGACATCTGTATTACATTTATTGATTTGCGTATGTTGAACCATCCTTGCATTCCTGTGATGAATCTCACTTGGTAGTGGTGTCTAAGCTTCTTGATGACTTGCTGTAATCTGTTTGCCAGTATTTTATTGAGGATTTTTGCATCTGTGTTCATTAGGAAGATTGGCCTGTAGTTCTCTTTTTTGGTTGGGTCTTTCTCTGGTTTTGGTATGAGGGTAGTACTTGCTTCCAGGAATGAGTTAGGCAGACTTACTTCATTTTCAATTTCATTGAAGAGTTGGAGGAATGTTGGCACTAAATCTTCCCTAAGTTTCTTGTAGAATTCAGCAATGAATCCATCAGGACCTGAGCTTTTCTTTGTTGGTAAAGTTTTAATTACATTTTCAATTTCATTAACTGAAATTGGGTTATTCAGTAGTTTTACAGCTTCTTGATTCAGCTTTGGTAATTCATAGGTTTCTAGGAATCTGTCCATTTCTTCTGTGTTATCAAACCTATGAGAGTAAAGGTTTTCAAAGTAGGTGTTGATGATCTTCTGTATTTCCACAGGGTCTGTAGTGATTTCACCCTATTCATTCCTTACTGCATGAATTTGAATTTTTTCTTTCCTTTTTCTTTTCTTTTTGTTTTGTTTTGTTTTGTTTTGTTTTGTTACCAGGGATTGAACTCACAACCTCACACCTGCCAGGCAGGTGCTGAAGCCACTGAGCCAAACTCCTGGCCCTCCTTTTTTTAATTAGGTTGGCTAGAGGCTTATAAATTTTATTTATTCTTTCAAACAACCAACTCACTTCTTCATTAATTTTTTGTATTGTTTTCTTAGTCTCTATTGCATTAATTTCTGCTCTGATCTTTATAATTTCCTCCCTTCTTTTGGCTTTTGACTTGAATTGCTCTTCTTTTTCTAGATGTTTGAGGTGTAGCATCAGGTTGTTTATTTGTGTTTGTTCTGTTCTCCTGATGTGGGAATACACCGCAATAAATTTCCCTCTGAGAACTGCTTTCCTTGCATCCCACAGGTTCCAGTAAGCTGTATTTGTATTTTCATTTGCTTGTAGATATTGTTTAATTTCTTCTGTAATTTCTTCTGTGACCATTGATCACTCAGGAGTGTATTATTTAATTTCCATGTGTTTATGAAGTTTTTGCAGTTTCTTTTGTCATTGATTTCTAATTTCATGACACTATGATCAGATAATATGCATGGAATAATTTCAATTCTTTTGCATTTATTTAAGCATGTTCCATGGGCTAGCATATGACCTATTTTAGAGAATGTCCCATGTGCAGCTGAGAAGAATGTACATTCTGATATTGTTGGGTTGAACACTCTGTACATGTCCACTAAGTCCAAGTTCTTTTATTTCTTTGCTGATTTTCTGTCTAGTTGGTCTGTCTTTTTGTGTTAATGGAGTGCTAAGTTCTCCCATTATAGTCGTGTTATTGCTTATTTGATTTTCCATTTCTATTAATATGTGTTTTATATGGTTGGATGCTCCCATATTTGGTGCATATATATTTAAGATTGTTATCTATTCCTCTTGAAGTTTTCCCATAACTAATATATAGTGAACTTCTTTATCTCTTTTGATCATTCTTCATTTGAAGTTCACCTTGTCTGCAAACAGAATAGCTACCCCTGCTTTTTGGGGGGTTCCTTTTGCATGGAGTATTATTTTCCACCCTTTGACTTCCAGTCTATGAATTTCCTTTTGGGTTAGATGGGTTTCTTGTACACAGCATACTGTTGGATGCTATTTCTTGATCCATCCGGCCAGTCAGTCACTTTTAATTGATGAATTGAGGCTGCTTATATTAATGGTTATAACTGATATTTACTGGCTTATGTTTGTCATGCTAGCTTTCTGCTATTGGTTCTTTACCTTTCCCCTCTGTTTAATTGTTTGCCTTGTCTATTGGTTTTTTCCTGTTTGTGTTCTTGAAGTCATAGTTATTTTTATGTCTACATAGAATACCTTTCAGCATTCTTTGCAGGATTGGCTTGGTGGTCATGAAGTTCTTCAGTTGTTCTTTGTCATGGAAGTATCTTATTTCTCAATCAGTTTTGGAGCACAGTTTTGCAGGGTACATCAATCTGGGTTGGAAGTCATTTTCCTTTAGGATTTGAAATACCTCACTCCATGCTCTTTTTGATTTAATTGTCTGTGTTAAGCAGTCTGCTGTGATTCTGATAGACTTCCCCCTATAGGTGATCTGTCTCTTTTCTCTGACAGTTTTTAATATTCTGTTCTTATGTTGAATTTCTGGGATGTTGATTACTATATGTCTGGGTGTAGATTTATTTGATTATGGCTAATTGAAGTTCTACATGCTTCACTTATCTGTATGTCAGTTTCCTTTCCCATGTGTGGGAAATTTTCGGCTATTATTTCTGTGAATAGTCTTTTTTTTTTTTTTTTGCACTGGGAATCGAACTCACAGCCTCGTGCCTGCCAGACAGGAGCTTAAGCCACTGAGCCAAACTCCTCACCCTAGTTTTTTTGAGGCAGGGTCGCACTATGTAGCTCAGGCCGGCCTTGCACTCACATTGTAGCCCAAGCCGGCCTCAAACTCACAATGCTGCTCCTACGTCAGTCTCCCAAGTTCTGGAATTAAGGGAGTATGCCACCATGCCTAACTTCTGTGAATAGTCTTGATTTGCGTTGTCACCTTCTTTTCCTTTTACACCTATCAATCTTATATTGTTTTTCTTTGCATCATCTTGTAACTGTTGAATTGTTACTTCCTGATTCCTTGTTATTTTTGAAAGATCTTTTCTTTCCTGTTCACTAGTTGCAATCTTGTCTTCAAGGTCTGAACCTTGTCTTCACATTCATTGTGGTGGTTTTGCCAACTTTCAATGGAGATGTTGATTTCCAGGATATCTCTTTTAATCTGTTTCATGCATTCTGTGTCTTTCTTATATTGTTCATTTGAGGTTTCTATCTTTTTGCAATGCTCCTCAATTTTTTTAACTGTGTCTTCTTTAGATTTGTTCAGCATTTCTTTTATTATGTTTATCATTTCTTCTTTTACCTGGGAGATGATTTCTGATCTGAGTCCCTTTACATCTTCATGGAGTTGTTTCTTTACTTCAGTTGCTATCATTTCAGAAGTTTCAGGTGTATGGCTTACATTTCCTTCTATGTACATGTCTCCTAGGCATTTTTTGGAATAGGCTGGAGATTTGAAATTGCATTTTGCTCTTGTGTTTTGTCATTTGTATTCCCCTAGAGAAGCTGAATGCAAGGTTTCAGTTGCTTCCTGGGTTGAAAATATCTGTCCATACTGCAGGGAGTTTCCCCAGTTGAGTGAGGGTCATTGGTCAGGCCTTACCAGATCACTAGTGGCACTCGCAGTCTCCTCAAATGTGGGTAGTATGCTGGGTGGGCCATCAGCAGACCCATGTGATCCTCTGAAGCTCCCCAGTTATTTGAGGTTGTTGGGCAGGACTCTACCAGGTTCTGAGCAGCATACCAAGACTGAACAGCTAGATGGAGTACACTGTGCAGGCCTTCAGCTCAGGCCACGTGGTGCACCAAAGCTCCCCAGCTGCTTGGGGTTGCTGGGTGTGGCCCTACCAGGTTGTAAGCAAGGTGCTGATCTTGCAAGGCTAGATGGGGTTTGCTGGGCAGGGCTTTGGATCACACCACTGCGCTCAGGTGGTTGCCTGGCCACTTGGGGTCACTGGGCGTGGCACAACCAGGCACCAAAGGACTTACCCGAAGGTTCCAGGCTGATTGGGCACACTGGGCGGGTCCCTACCAGGTTCCGAGAGGGATTCCAAGCTTGCACAGCTGGATGGAGTTCACTGTACAGGACTTTGGCTTACATCACTGAACTCAGGCAGTTCCCCAACCACTCAGTGTCACTCAGTTTCTCTTATATGAGAAACCCAAAGTATAAATAATTTAGAGTGTAAAATAAAGGATAGATAACATGTAAAATGGAGACAGAGACTCTATAGGCAGGAAGGGGATCTAGAGATATAAGGAGTGGGAAAGAGGAGAGAGAAAGGGGAGGTAAAAATTAAGTACTATGAAAGTGTACCATCTCCCCATGAGGAATGTAATAATTAAATACAGCAAATATATACTAGTAAGTATACAAACAAAGCAATTAAATTAGAGGAAGTGATTTCTACTGGCACTTTTCTTCTTTGGTTACTTGGACAAAAGTCACTTACACTATGGATTCACATTCTCTTTCCACATCGAAGAACTACTCTGAATTTATATAAACTTATCTTAACTTATTAGATTTCCATTTCTATTTCTAGAACTGTTTTATGCTTAAATTACCCACTGATTTTTATAAACTGGGAATAGTATCAATAAAAAATGAAAGTATATATGTAAGTTTGTATTATTAAACACAAATATTTTTTTCAAATCTATTTTATTCAAAGATAAAAAGAAAGGAGAAGAAGAAGAAGAAGTACAACAAAATTTCAAAGCACTTCAATCAGGGGGCAACAATGGTACATACATTGCATATTGTTATCCCCAAATCATTCACCCATAGCACAAGACATCTGCATTCAATTATCCAAACAATACGAACATAAATCTTTCTCTTCATTGAACTCAGAAATCAGTAGTATAACTAACTTAACTATTTTATATACATATACACACATATACACATGTTTTTTCTTTCAGCTGTTCACACTAATGAAACAATATGAAATTTACACATGTGTCTTATTTCACTAATGAGTATGTTCTCAAGTTGCATCCATTTACCTATAAAAGTCTCCAGTTTATCCTTCTTTATACCTGAGTAGTACTCCAGTGTATAAAAATACCGCATCTTTTTTATCCATTCCTCAGTCGATGGGTATTTAGGTTGTTTCCAAGATCTGGCTATTACAAACTGTGCAGCTATAAACATGGGTGAACATATATCACTGTGGTGTGATGCTTTTAATACTTTTGGAAAGATACCTAGATGGGGAATAGCTGGGTTGAATGGGACCTCCAATCCTAGTTTTTAGAGGAATTTCCACAATGCTTTGCACAGTGGTTTCACCAGTCTGCATTCCCAACAACAGTGGGGAAGGGTTCCTTTTTCCCCACAGCCCCTCCAGCATTTGTTATTGCTTCATTTCTTGATACTAGCCATTCTTTCTGGGGTGAGGCAGAATCTCACTGTTGTTTTAATTTGCATCTCTCAAATGACCAATGATGTTGAACACTTTTTCACTTATTTATTTTCTGTTCATATTTCTTCATCTGAAAAGTGTGTATCCATCTTATATGCCTATTTTAGGACTGGGTCTTTAAATTTGAGGACTGATTTTTTTGAGTTCTTTATATGTTCTCATTAGTAATCCTTTGTCTGAGGAACAGCTGGCAAACATTTCTTCCTGTGTTGTAGGTTGTCTTTTCACTCTGTTGGTGGTTTCTCTTGCTGTGCAAAAGCTTTTCAGTAGGGTGAGATTCCAGTGGTTGATTCTTTGTGATAGCTCCTGTGCAATTAATGTTTTGTTCATACAGTCTTTGCCTACACCAATGTCTTCAAGAGTTTTACCTACTCTATCTTCCAGCAGACTTAATGTCTGTGTTTTAATATTAAGGTCTTCGATCTTTGATCCATTCTGATTTTAGCTTAGTACATGGTGAAAGATATGGGTCCAGTTTTAATCTTCAGCGTGTGTAGAGCCAGTTTTTAGAGCACCATTTATTAAAGAGGTGATCTTTCTTTCAGTGAATGTGTTTGGCACCTTTGTCAAAGATAAGGTGGCTTAGTGTGTCTACAGTTGTTTCCACGTCTTGTAATCTATTCCACTGATCTTCGGGTCTGTTTTTTGTGGGGGTTTTTTTTGGGGGGTGTTTGTTTTGTTTTTTGCTTTTTGAGGTTTTTTGTTGTTGTTGTTTTGTGTTTTTTGGTTTTGGTTTTTTGGTTTGGTTTTGGGGTTTTTTGTTTGTTTGTTTGTTTGTTTGTTTGCCAGTACCACACTGTTTTTGTCACAGTAGCTTTCAAGTCAGGAAATGTGATGCCCTCTGTCTTTTCTTTGTTGCCCAGAATTGCTTTACTCTTTTAAGTCTCTTCTGGTTCCAGATTAATTTTAGGATTATTTTCTCTAATTCTGTGAGACATGCCATTGGAACTTTGATTGGGGTTGCATTGAATCTATATAACAGTTTTGGAAGTATGGCCATTTTCATTATATTGGTTCTTCCTACCTAAGAGCACAGGATATCTCTCCATTTTCTAATATCCTCTTCAATCTTCTTTTTCAGAGTAGAAGTCTTTTTCATCCTTTGTTAGATCAATTCCTAGGTATTTCATTTTTTTTGGATGCTATTGTAAAAAGTATCATTTCCCTGATTTCTCTCTCAGTGAGTTTGTTATTGGTATACAAGAAGGTTACTGATTTTTGAGTGTTGATTTTGTAACCAGCTACATTACTAAATCTGCTTATTAAATCTAGAAGTCTTTTGGAGGAGTTTTTGGGATCTTCTAAGTAGAGTATCATGTCATCTACAAATAATGATAGCTTAACTTCTTCCTTCCCTATCTTTATTCCTTTCATTTCTTTCTTTTGTCTAATTGCCCCATCTAAAGTTTCCAGGACTATGTAGAATAAGAGTGGAAACAGTGGACATCCTTGTCTTGTTCCTGATTTTAGAGTGACAGCTTTCAGCTTTTGTCCATTTAGTACGATGTTGGCTGTCGGTTTGTCATAGATGGCTTTTATCAGATTGAGATAAAGACCATCTATTCTAATTTTCTGTAGGATTTTTATCATGAATGCTTGCTAGACTTTGCCAAAAGCTTTTTCTGCATCCATTGAAATGGTCATATGATTTTTGTCCTTGGCTCTGTTAATATGGTGCATTACATTTATGGATTTCCATATGTTGAACCATCCCTGCATCCCTGGGATGAATCCCACTTGATCGTGGCATATAGTCTTTTTAACAATTTGCTGCAGTCTGTTTGACAGTATCTTACTGAGAATTTTTGCAAAAATGTTCATTAGGGAGATTGGCCTGTAATTCTCTTTCTTATTTGGGTCCTTCTCTGGCTTTGGAGTCAGAGTAATGCTTGCTTCCAGGAATGAATTTGGGAGTATTGCTTCCCTTTCACTTTTGTTAAAGAGTTTGAGAAATAGTGGTGTTAGGTCTTCACTAAATTTCTTGTAGAATTTAGCAGTGAATCATCAGGGCCTGGGCTTTTCTTTGTTGATGGGTTTTTAATTGCATCTTCAATTTCATTTAGTTATTTAGGAATTTTATATCTTCTTGAGTCAGCTTTGGTAATTCATATGTATCTAGGAATCAATCCATTTCTTCTGCATCTTCCATCTTATTAGAATACAAGTTTTCAAAGCAAGTATAGATGATTTTCTGGTTTCTGCAGGGTCTGTTGTGATTTTGCCCTTTTCATTCCTAATTGCATGGATTTGAGTCTTTTTTTTTTCTTTTGTTGATAAGGTTGGCCAAGGGTTTGTCAATTTTATCTGATCTTTCAAAGAACCAACTCTTTGATTCATTGATTCTTTGTATTGTTTTTTAGTTTCCAGTGTGTTGATTTCTGCTCTGATATTTATAATTTCCTCCCTTGTATGAGCTTTTGGTTTAGCCTGCTCTTCTTACTCTAGAAGTTTGAGGTTCAACATTAAGTTGTTTATATGCCCTTACTCTGTTTTCCTAATATGGGTATTTACTGCTATATGGGTATTTACTGTGTCCCACAAGTTCCAGTGTATTATATTGTCATTATCATTTCACTGTAAAAACTGTCTAATTCCTTCTTTAATTTCATCTGTGACCCATTGGTTGTTCAGTAGGGTGCTACTTAATTTCCATGTGATGATGAAGTTCTTGTGATTTCCTTTAGCATGGATTTCCAATTTCATTGCACTGTGATCTGATAGTATGCATAGGATAATTTCAATTCCTTTGCATTTACTGAAGCATGTTCTATGAGCCAATATATGGTCTATTTTGGAGAACGTCCCATTGCACAGATAATTTTAAAATATACTAAAATCACAATTCCAGCACTTGGAAAACTCAGTCAAGATGATTTCTGTGAGGTTAAGGCCAGCCTGGTCTACAAAGTGAGTCCAAGGCCAGCCTGAACTGCATAGTGAATCCCTATCTCAAAAAGACAAAAAACCTAAGAATCAGTGGAACAGAATAAAGATGCAGATGCAACTCTAAATGCACTCAACCACCTTATCTTTGACAAAAGAGCCAAACATGCTTACTGGAAGAAAGACAGTCTCTTTAATAAATAGTGCTGAAAAAACTGATTCTCTACATGCCAAAGACTAAAACTAGACCCTGGTCTATCACCATGCACTAAACTAAAATGAATTTTTAAAAAGGATCATAAATCTAAATATTAAAACAGAAACACTAAATCTACTGGAAGAGAAATTAGACAGAAATCTTAAAGACATAGGTGTGGGCAGAGACTTCATGAATAAAATCCAGACTGCATGGGAAATTCTACAAAGAATCAACAAATGGGATCTCACCTTACTAAAAAGCTTTTGTACAACAAAAGAAGTCACCAGCACAGTGAAAATACAACCCACAGAGTGGGAAAAAATTATAGTCAGTTGTCCTTCAAACAAAATACTTTTATCTAGAACAGATAAAAGATTGACATCCCAGCACTCGGGAGGCTTGGGCTACAACGCGGCGCAAGGTCAACCTGAGCTACATAGTGCGACCCTGCCTCAAAAAAAAACCAGGGCTGGGAGTTTGGCTCAGTGCCTTAAGCGCCTGCCCTGGCAGGCGCAAGGCTGTGAGTTCAATCCCCGGTGCCGCAAAAAGAAAAAAAAAAAAAAAAGAGTTGACAAAAAATCAAGTTCCCCAAATTCAAAGACCCAATCCAATATGGGCAGCTGAAATGAACACACACTTCTCAGATGAAGAAATACAAACAGCAAATAAATATATGAAAAGATGTGCAACACAATTGGTCATCTGAAAGATGCAAGTTAAAATAACACTGAGATTCCACCTCACCCCAAAAACAATGGCTACCATCAAGAAATCAACCAATAACAAATGCTGGCAGGGCTGTAGAAAAAATGGAACCTTTCTCCCTGTGAGTGGGAATGTAAACCAGTGCAATCACTGTGGAAACCAGTGTGGAGATTCCTCAAAAAATTAGAATCAGAGGTTGCATTCAACCTAGTTCTTCCCCTGCTGGGTACTTTACCAGAAAAATTAAAAATATCATACCACAGTAATACATGTATGCCCATGTTTATAGCAACACAATTTGTAATAGCCAAATCTTGGAAACAGCCCAAATGCCCATCAACCAAAGAATGAATAAAACAGACGTGGTATTTTTATACAATGGAGTACTACTTAGCCATAAAGAAGGATAAACTTGAGATGTTTCTAGATAAATGGATGCAACTAGAGACCATACTTATAAGTGAAATAAATCAGACCCGCATGTGTAAGCATTGTAGTGTCTCACTAGTGTGAGAAATTAAAGGGTACATAGATCCAAAAGGTACATATTGTGAATTGGGAAGAAACTGTTCAAAAGAAAAGAGAAACTGTGATGGGAGAAAAAGGAAGGAAGGAAAAAGAAAAAAAATATATATATATATATACACACACACATATACACAGGTCTGTTTTATTTTTTCTCTTTAAAATAATAAAGAGGACCTGCCCGGGCCTGCCCCGCAGGCATAGCTGTTGGGCCAAGCTTGCAGACAGAACCAGGGTTGGGTCCGTGTCCCGCGCGGTGCCCAGCACAGCTCCCTGGGACCGGGAGGCCTTTGCCCCCACCCAGTAAAGGAGGAGACTCCACCTGCACGCCCCGGGAGGCCGCCCTTCCTTGCTGCGCACGGGACCCAGCCTACTGGGTCCCGCGATCCTGCATGCCGCAAGAATCAGCGCAAACCTCAGGGGAAGGCCAGCCAGCCGCGCAGGACACAGAGCTACATAGATTCCAGAAGAAAGTGACAAAATGAAACACCAAGAGGCAGTCTCAGTCCCCCAGCCCACAAAGAACAAACCCAAGAGATACTGAAATGGAAGACAGTGGGAGTCACACAAATGGACTTTCTGAAATGATAGAAAATGCAATAAAGAAACAGCTTGATGAAGCTATAGAGAAAATCAAATCAGAAATATTCTCTCAGCTAAAAAATGAAATGA
>RJWM01021938.1:0-34456 GCA_004363535.1 Dasyprocta punctata | reverse complement strand
TCACCATGCACTAAAATAAAGTCAAAATAGATCAAAGATCTGAATATAAAAACAGAGACACTAAACTTACTAGAAGACAGAGTAGGTAAAAATCTCGATGACATAGGAGTAGGCAGAGAGTTCATGAACAAAAATGAGATTGCACGGGAAACACTTCCCAGAATCAACACCTGGGATCTCATCCTACTAAAAAGTTTTTGCATGTCAAAGGAAATCTCCAGCAGAGTGAAAAGAAAACCCACAAACCGGGAAAATATCTTAGCCAATTGTCCATCAGACAAAGGACTTCTATCTAAAACATATAAAGAATTAAAAGAAATCAGGCCCCTCAAATTCAAGGACCCAATCCAAAAATGGGCATCTGAGATGAATACACACTTCTCAGAGAAAGAAATACAAATGGCAATAAATAAATGAAAAAATGTTCAACATCAATGGTCATTCGGGAAATGCAAATTAAAACAACACTGAGATTCCATCTCACTCCAGAAAGAATGGCCAAGATTAAAAATTCAGCCAACAACAAATGCTGGATGGGCTGTGGGGAAAAAGGAACTCTTCTCCACTGTTGGTGGGAGTGTAGACTGGTGCAGCCACTGTGGAAGTCAGTGTGGAGATTCCTCAAGAAGTTAGGATTAGAGATCCCATTCAACCCAGCTATCCCTCTTCTGGGCATTTTCCCAGAAGAACTGAAAACATCATACCACAGTAATATCTGTGCACCCATGTTTATAGCAACCCAATTTGTAATAGCCAGATCTTGGAAACAATCCAAGTGCCCATCAATCAAAGAATGGATAAAAAAGATGTGGTATTTTTATACAATGGAGTACTACTCAGCTATTAAGAAAGATTGTATTGAGACTTTTATAAGTAAATCGTCACGACTTGAGACCATACTCATAAGTGAGATAAATCAAACCCACATGTGTAAATACCGTATTGTCTCCCTAGTGTAATAAATGGAAAAGTATATATGATTCAAAATCTGTAATAAATACTACATAAGGGTAAAAAACAGCTCAAAGAGCAAAGGTAATCGGGAAGGGAATAGGTGAAAAGAGAAAAGGGAAGAGGAAAAGATATAAACCTGTATATATCTATATGTAAGATAACTAAAAGGAACACTGCTGAATGTATTCGTTATTGAGAAAGAACAATTAATACTCATATGATTAGATCAATCTTGCATATCTATATCTGTTAACATAAGAAACCATTTTAAAGATAACGATGCGCAATATTGCAACCATTGTCAAGCTTCTATCTTCTGGTTTTGTAAACCTGCAATGTTGTGTATTTACTCTAGTCGTTTGTCTGTTTTGCTTGTTGTTTTTACTATATATGTCATCTCTTTGTTTTGTTTTGTTTTTCTTCACTTAAATAAACAATAAATACCTAACAGTGTTAAAAAAAAAAAGAAAGTGGCCTATACATCTATGAACAAATGAGTGGATAAAGCAAATGTGGTATTTACACACAATGGAATACTACTCTGCCATAAAGAACATAAAGTTCAGGCATTTGTAGCTAAATGGTTGTACTTTGAGAACAATATGTTAAATGAAATAATTAGACATAACAAGCTTGAATATCACATTGCTTTTCTTATGTGGTAACCCAAATTATAAATACAGAACAAAATAAATGGTAGTTAATAGGGAGTATTGAAATAGATCTTTCTCGAATGGGAAAAGGATCAAAGAGGGAGTGGGAGGGAGTGGAGGGAAAGGGGATGACAAAAGGAATTGAGATGTTATTAAGAGATGGGATCCTAATTTTACGTGCTGCAAACATATACTAACAAAAATTATGATAAAAAAGAATTTATGGGAATAATAAAGTCATATTTATACAGATAGTCAATTTTTGGTCCTATTAAATTTGTGCTAACAGGCTGTTGGTTCTCAGTTTTTGCCTGTCTTTTAAAAAGCATTCTAATACCACTTCATTTTAGATAGGTCTCATGGAAGCAGCATACACAGTCCCATACCACAGAATGATGAACAACATATATGGTGGTGCTCCCACAAGACTTCAGTGAGCTGAAATATCGCCACTCCACATCATGATGAATAGCATAGTGCATTACTCATGTCTTCATGGTGAGGCTTCTGTAAACCATGCTGCCCTTCATCTATAGTGTATGCAGTTGTGTTCAAGCCATAATACTTCACAATAAGTGACTATTGACTGATTCTGTGATTATTTTAGAGTATGCTACTTACACAGGAAATTTTACTATAAGACCATGTGCTGGGGTAAAATGGCAACAGCCTAACCCATCTTGTCTTCAAAGCAAGATCTGATTTAGATCAAGAGGCTATGTCTAGTAACTGACCTCCTCTAGCTGGGTTTGTGTAATACACTCTAGGATGCTCCCACAGGGATAAGAGTGCCCCACGATACATTGCTCAGCACACCTCTCCCTCTTTAAACAAGTGACTGAATTCAGAGTGTGTCTCCTAACCCAACTCGAGAATTAAGTTTAGCTCCTCATTGTACTTCATGTTTTCTTAGTCTTGTGAACTATAGCTCCTTTTCTTTAGTTTTATCTCTTCCAGTGACTGAAAGCTGTAGCTCTCATTAGTGTTAACTTGTGTTACCTTGTATTATCTCAGAACTGCACTCAGATAACTATTTTTAATGGAGTATACATTTTCAGGTCTCTCCTTACAATGATTATTAGTATTTTTATAAAGGTCGTTCTAAATCATTTCACATAATGCCAAAAAAAAAACAAACATTTTAAAAACATAACTAAGAGTTAACAAATCTTTGCCATACTTTCACAAATAGAAAAAATACCACTAATGAAAATGACCTATTTAAGTTGTGCAAGTATGTGACACATTGCAGACATTATAATTATCTTTTCAAATTCGGTAAATCAGAACAGTAGCAAGGCCAAAGCACATTTTTTCCTCTCCGTTAAGCATATTTTCCTTGAAATGAGGTAAAGCATGGTGCCAAGTGCAATGCTTATCTGTGCTACATGAGCAGAATAGAGTCGGGCAGGGGAAGCTATTCAAAATGCAGCATAGTTAGGACTGTAGAAAGTCTTTCACAAAAGAAATAAAAACATTTACAATGGAAGTTCAAGCCAACTAACCTGTACACAATCACTGTAAGGAATTTCTGCAGCCGCTTTCTGAAGCTGCACCTTGCCAGTCCATTGCACATGTTCTGGGGCACAGCCACACCCACCAGCCATTTCCACATTGCATTCTGTCTCACACTGCAATCACAGAGGCAAAAGGATGCACACGTGGTTGCAAAGTGGGGCAACAGAGAGTGACATCTTTCTTAAGTGACAAATGCAAAACATCTCAACAAACTAAGCTGGGGAAAATTTGACGGCATTAAAATGCAGCAGCACAAAAGCATTCATAACCATTTCATATGTCTAACTCATATGTTTTATTTTTTTAACTTAGCCACCAGGGAAACAGGGGAATCACAGAATGGTTCAAACGGTTAAAATCAGCTATTTTTCTCAAAATAAAAAGAAAAGAAAAGAAGAGAAGAGAAAAGAAGAGAAGAGAAAAGAAGAGAAGAGAAAAGAAAAGAAAAGAAAAGAAAAAAAAAGAAAAGAAAAAAAGAGCTAATGTTTGCCACTGATAAGACATTTTGGATGACAGCAGGAAATTTGAACCCCTGAGAATATATGACCTAATCATATCTAAGTCTAAACTTTTTAGTATTGACACAAAATATTCTTCTTAAAGGTTATAAAATGTATTTTCTTCTACTGGGATAATGATTATTTTTGATATTTGATTTCAAGTGTTCCCACAATTAACTCGTTAATTTGAACTTAGATAGTTTCACAGGGTATATCATTTTAAAATTCTTTTTAAAATTCTTTTTAAAAAATTCTTAATTTTGGTTCACATTTGATATCTTTTGTGTACTGTGTAAGACACTTTTAGGGAGGATACAGAGTTCATGTTTGAGCACCTTTGTGTCTGAGTATGTCTTTCTGCTGTTCTGCCATGCTGAGTGGTTTTAGTGGGCTCAAAGGGCTGTTTCTCCACTTTATCTATGTTGGTTCATTATTCTTTTCTAATGTCATTTTATGGATAGTGGAGTCTTCCCTGGCTTTTGTTTTTTATTGGCTAATCTGTCCATCTTTTTTGGCTTTACAGGAGTTTTCCCTTTGATTGCATTACTTCTAAGAAACCTAACTAATTAATCCTTAAAAAGCCCTCTTTTTATTATATTTCTTAGTTCATCTTATTTTTTATACCATGTCCTGATTCTTACCTTGATTGGATACTTCTAAAAAATATTCATACTTTTGGGGATGATTCTAACTCTCTTCGCTACATCTAATGTATTTTCTTATTGTTTTTATTTTATTTCTTCCTTACTAGTATATTCTTTAAGAAGTATTATTTTATTATTATCATTTTTTTTTTTGGTACCAGGGGTTGAACTCATGACCTTGTGCTTACCAAGTAGGCACTTGTGCCACTGAGTTAAATCCCCAGCCCAAAAGCATTATTTTTAAACTATTATAATTTTGGTTTCCTTGAAACATTTTAGATCTTGAAGGGGAGGGGAATAGGAAAAAAAAGAAAAATCAAGATAGGTCATGTTCAAGTACAAATTCCCTATGATGAATATGATCATTATGCATCTCAAAAGCATGTCAATAAAACTAAAGAAAGAATAAATCTTACTTATATACATCTCTTTGAATCTTCATTTAGGGATCATTGTATCTCATGTAACTGTCCTTTATTTTATCACTTTATTTGCCTAAGATTCCCTAGCCTGTTGGGGCACATTTTATTGCATTCTAGAGAAAGTACTATAAAGTTTTCCAAAAATTTTTCTTGGTTCCTCAACTCAACCAGGTTAATGGTTTTGCTCATTAAGTCATCAAGAATAACTTTCCATTTCTCTTAATCTTGCTAATTTCTAAACCACTTCTCACTCTCAAAGTTCAATTTTCAATCTCTTATGAAGAAATAAAACATAGACAATTATGAACATTATTATCATTCTGCTTCATAACAGAATAAGAGGAAAGATGGTGATCTAGCAAAGGTATTAAGAATTTGAGTTGCAAGAATATCTTGATATTTAGTTTCTTCTTTAAATTAAACTTTTGAGATGACTATTAACAGTTGCTTAGTTATTAAGTTACCTTATTGACTGAATGCTAGATGCTAATGTCCAAATATTAGTAGACTAATTTTACCTGTATCCTTCATTGTTGAATAGAACCCATGTATTATATATAATAATCATTAAGGAGTAAAGATGCCTTGCTATGAAGTTTTTACCTGAAAAATTTAGAGGAATGAATCCAGTGACTAATAAATTCCTTGAAATTCAATTTCAAAATGGCAAGATCCAAGTCTACCTAAAATACAATGTGCATGCTTAAAATGAATAAATAATTTGATCAAGCAAATTTTTTTCACACTTTATTCTCTAAAAACTGAAGTGGATTGAGTTATTTGTTGTATGAATAGGAGGTGTTTGAGTAATTTGACTGTCTAACATTAGGTTTTAAATTTGTCTTATTTCATGTATAGGATTCTGTTGATAATTCTGTTCACTCACTGTGTTCTGTTAGAGATGGAGGGAAAGAAGTCATTAATATGATTAAATTAAAAAAAAAGACTAAGTAGAGGTTGCTAGTGTTATCTGTTGAAGGCTTCAAGGACATTTTCCTTTTTATGCTCCCCAGTTCTCCTTGTACCAGTTCAGCAGGCAGCCATATCCTTTGCCACTTCAGGTATGAAACAGCAGCTGCTGTCGAGACACAGCTTGGCCACTGCTCATGCGGTGGAGCAGAAGTTAATCACCGTTTGAAAACAATTGTCTGACATTAGACCAGAGTTAATTAAAGGGAAACTGTTAGGGCAAGAATTATACTCCTTTTTAAAAAGTTTGCCTGTGTGACTAATAGTTTACATCATGAATAATAACAGAAAGTGAGATATGCTAAATTCTAATGAACACTGTTAAATTTTTGGTTTGCTTAATCTACATTTACTTTGTTCACCTGTTTTTAATGTACTCTACTTGAAAACTCTTATCAGACTGTTCAATGTCATTTGCCTTTTTTTAACATTTGCAAGAGTGCTTTTTTTCTTTAAAGTTTAAGAATTTTAGCTTCTCACATACCTTTAGAATGAGTTTTGTCTTTCCCCCGTGACCTACTATCCAAAGATATTGAATAAAAGACCTTGTAAAAGCTTTCCTGGGCTTTAAATTTTTGTAATTTTAAATCCATTGACTAATTTAGTGCCATTTAGCTCTCTGACTTCAGAGGGACTTCTTTTCATTTAATGGTCTTGCCTTCATTGAGATAAAAATATCTATTTTTAAAACACCTTTTATGCCAAATGAAATTGAAATTATTAATTGAATTGTTCTATGTTTCCCTGTGCAGGGGATTTTCTAATCCTATATTCTGCCATTTGTGTGAATAGAAAGGAGGTTAGCAAGAATGATCTACATTTTGGATACAGTTTAATACAGTTTTCTTAGAAATGTAGCAATGATAATTTAAATGTCAGCCTAGCAAGAAATAATTTAGAAAACAACACCTTTTTATGCATAAAATTTCATATACATTTGATACTGTTGTTACAGGCAACTGAGTTAGAAATATTATAAGCAGTCAGACAGGGATAGGTCCTCAATGGAGCCAGTGCAGAAGTTCAGAGGTCTTGTGACCTGGAAAGAGACACTCCCTCTTCCTGCGGGTCAAATATCAAGACAAAAGGCAGAATACACCCATATCCTAAGGATTGATATTCTAAATAGTTCTATATCACCCTGAGGAAGTCAGGAGTCAGCATCCCACCCTCTACAAGAAGAGTCTTTGTCATTAAGCATCCCTGCTTACTACGTGACTCGCTTCCCCATTTGTCTTTGATTTAATCAATTTTACCTGAGCAATTAATCTTATAGGTTAATCCTGGTTATGTCCCACCTTATGCCTGTCTGCCTTGCGAGTTCCCAGTTTTCCCCATCATGATTTAATTCTATAAAAGTCCCTAAAAAACGACAGAGTTCCTGGCAACCGGCTCGGGCCCCCTTCTGTCTCTCAGACAGAAGCGTTCTTTCTCTCAATAAATATGTTCTGCTCTTACCCTCCGTTGTTCCCAAAATTCATTCTTTGATTTTAGAGAACATGAACTCGCGCTGGACATATAGTAGGTTGGGAGTTTCATTCCCCTATATCATTTGGAGGTCTGAGATCATTTTTCCTATATCACTGCTACTTGACTTTGGAGAGAGTTGCATTTGGAGTACTATAATGGATGTAGTGAATTTTTGTCTCCAGGTCAGTCTGCCAGGGTTCAAATCTCAGCACCATATTTTGTCACCTAAGAGCTTCACGTGAGCATGAGTTGCTTAGTTCATAAACAACTCTTTCCTTAAATCTAACATCACGATGATACATAGTGATAATAATAATGCCGACATCATCAGCTGCTGTGAGACTGCTGTGAATCGTTGTTCAGATAAGTAAACTCCTTAGAATCATCGTGGCATAAAGCTATAGCTAACTAACATTACCACCATCACCACCATCTTTTAAGAATTCAAGTTAAAATATGACAAACATTAGAGTTTGTGAGCCTCACATCTCTATATAGTTGGAAAGACAATATGGCTGCTTACTTCAACACCAATTTCCTTTTCTTCCTAGCTAACGGATGCTGTTTGTGAAGTATCCTGCCAGGAGAATAAATTGTGACATAAACCAGCCAGGTCTCCTTTTCTCTTTTGTCAGTCATCTAACTGAGTTCTAGCAAATAATATATAAAAGGAAATGTGGGGCAATCTCCTGGGAAATATTTTCTTCCCTGTTGAGTGAAAGAGTTTATTTATCCTTTTCTTTCTTTTCCTACTTTGGGTGGTGTGAAAATGTTGTGGGAAATTTCTCAAGACAAGCCAAGCCAAACCAAACCAAACCAAAAGGAAGACTCTTTGCGCCGAGGAGATAAGAAGACAGCATTTAATCTTTATATCAGTGGACTGTTGGAGTTCATGCCAGTGGATGTTGCAGGGATAATTCCTCCAAAGCAATCATCCAGAATCAGGAAGGAGTTTAGTCTATATAGAATAGGAAGTGGAAGGTACAAAACAATTGACTAAATGTATGATTGGTTACATACATTGAATCATATATTGACAGACAGGCTAGTCTTGAAACAAGAGAAACATTCTAGGAACCAGGGGAGGGGGCTATTATAGAATGACTATACTTAAGGTCATTACCATAATATAGTAATTGCTCTGGAGAGACAGCCTTGACCGAATGAAAGTGGTTAAGGACATTACCATAATATAGGAATGTTCTGGAGCTTTTACCAAATGAGCACAGGTCAGCCAAGGTGCCTCAAGGTATAGGCAATTGCTCTGACATTGTCAAGGTCAACTGAATTTACCAGAGACAGCAGAACAGCAACTTGGTCAGAGTCCTCTAATTGACCATGAAATATCTATAAATTTATCATCTCATGAATGCGTTTCTACATTATAACTGTGCCCCAACTACATAAAGATATAATGCCTAGTAAGATGGCAGTCATTTTGTGATCATAATTTAACTCTAAGCTTGAGGCCAAAATCTTGTGTTCTGAGAGTAACAGACTAGAAGGAAAGAAAGAAATTTGGTCCTTGGTATTTTTGAATACAGGATGACTTCATGGTTTTTTAACAATAAATGTCCTTAAATTTTAAGTTAGTATTAGATTTTTATTAACTGAAGCTAGAAGCATCTTAACTGATACCTCAGTCATGGATTCTTTTGCTTGCAAGTCACAGAAATTCAACTAAACAAGGGAATTTCTTCTGATCCTGAGAGTAGTCCAGTTAGTCAACAGAACTACAGTACACATTGCAATGCCTCTGAAGACCTCAGACATGAAAACCAAGATCTTGAATAGTATTTTCCATCTCCTATCTCTGCTTCTTTCTGGTAAATCTCATTTATTCTTATTTAAGATGAACTTTGTCTTGGAGGAGTGGGTAGTCAATGAGAAGAGAAATATAAAAAGCCTCCAAACACAACAAAATCATAGTAGTCTCTTAGGTCCTATATGCAAACTGGGATTATTGAGTCATTTGTCAGAAACCTTGTATGTTGAGAACATAATTGTAACTAAAATAAATCAGACACACAACCTTAAACAAGTTATAGTTTCTCTTATATGAGAAACTCCAAATTTGAATAAATCAAAGAGCAAAATAAAAGGTAGATAATAGGAAATAAGGAGAAACCATTTGCAAAAGGGAAGGAGACCAAGAGTTGGAGCGGGGAGGAAGGAGAGATGAAGAGAATAAGAAAGGAGTTAAGGTCCATGTACCAGCTTCCCATGATGAATGTAGTCATGTACTAATAAAAGTAAACATAAAAAAGCTAGGGAAAATGCTAATTTGACTCCTACACCCATCACTACTGTCAGAATAGGAGGTCAGATGAGCCAGGAGCTTTGAGCAGGGCTTAAGGCTCTTTCCAGTGGACTAGTTGGAGTAAAGCACGCATACTGGTTGGACAGGCAACATCTATTTGTGGTGTGAGAGCTGAATAGATGTGACAGACCTGGTTTGGATTAGTTCTGATATCTCCTGTCTTAGGGTCTCTTTCCATTTGCAAGGGCTGGTTTGTACTTTGTATGTGATCACAAGAGACTCTCAGCCTGTAGAATTGTGAGACAGTGAGAACCTGCTATTGTTCCTCCCATTCTCATTCCAAAAGACTGCTGGATCTATGGGATACACTCTCCTCTAGTGAGGTTTGAAATCAGGCAAGGGTCATATTATATATCAAAATGTCTTGGTCTCTCTGAAAAACCTTCTAATCCTAGTTTTGAGCAGCACACAAAAAGCTCTGTCTGTCTGTCATGTGTTTCTGGGGGGTTAATCATGGATGCACTCAGGGAACCACACACACCATGTGCCCTGAACAGCAGTCAGCACTGGACAGGCTGTGGGGAGCTGGGTTGCTTCACTTTGACCCGCTAGCTCTCAGACACAGCTGGCCTGACCCTTGCCTCACTCTGCTGCCTGCAACTCCAGTTTTTCCTTACATGAGGTCACTTCTCTGTCTCCCATTAAACTGCCACTGCTATGGTCATGCTGAAGCTCCAAGATGCTGAAGCCACCTAATGACTCACTGGAAAGCAGGACATGCCTGCTACACCTCTCAAGCTCATGCAGAGGTTTTGACAAAATTAGCTTGGCTCTTCTTGTTTCTTCTCATAGTGTAATCTTCTCCATTCTCTACTGCATCATGGCCTGGAACCGAAATTTGTATGATTTATGTGTGGCTGTACCAGTGCAATGGCAAGTGGAAACACCAAAACAACACCCAGGATTCAGAGGTAGATTTATTTAGGTCAACTGTCACTGGTTGGGATCATTCCCAAAATATCAGGCCCCAATCTCTGGTGGTTCAGGACTTATAGTGGATAAGCAAGCGAGAAGCACAGAGGCAGAATGACTTGTCAGTTGGGGGCTGTTTTATACAATGTGTATCATAGTAACCAGTTATGCATCACAGTGAGCAGCTGTTTCTAAGAGACAGAAGCAACTGTAACTGGAACAGGAACTATTACCTGGGCAACTAAGAAACTGAAATATACTGGCTAGGCATTTTTTTTGCTATATTTCCCCCTTATTTTATTTTCCCCAGCAGATTTTTGCTGGGCATATTGCATGTGATCTTCGGAGACAAGGTTGAACTAGAATCTAGGGCTGTCTGTTCTGTCAAGGGAGTGAAGGAGTAATCTGATCTAGGAGAGTGTCTGAGGTGTCTTGGACATGCATCAGATCTTGGTCAAGTGTGTGGTTGTTTTACTCTCTTGGGGCAACCATCCACAGAGTTTAAGGCAAAATAAACCAAAACAAAACAGCTAGTAAGGGATGGGAAGCAGGGACTTCAAGGGGAATAGATATGGAGCAATCATGTGAATATTGTTCTCAGGCTTTAGTTGTGTGTGTGTTTTGCCTCTCAGAGAAGCTGTTCAGGTAAATTTTTCAACATATCTAAGGCTACATTTCTGAAATTTGTAGTGGTAGTTAATGTGTACCTGAGTTATATATATGTGCAGAAATGTCTATGGATATAGCTGATCTTTTAACTAGTTACAAGTTGTATGTAGTTCTTATTTAATACAGTTTTTGTGTTGCCTCTGGTACAAATGCAGGTTCATTGTCACTGCCAATGATCAAGAGTAGGCCATATCTAGGGATGATTCCTCTACAGCAGGACTCTATAAACTTTTTTCTCAGTATGGGTAGGGAATAGGAGATCAGGGCTGCTGACACAGATGCTGAAGCCTGAGCTGTGTGCAGGGTTTAGGGTGCCAGCACAATGGCTTGAGCTTGCAGAACAAATGGTGGGGGAAGGTCAGGCTCTGATCTTCCAAGAATACTGGGTAAAGGTTTTTTGGTTGGGCCTAGTGTGGTAGTCAGTTGGATCCCTGAAGGTGGCTTAGGCCTCTGGACCAGATTATTTTACATCACTGGTGGCAGGTTTCCAAATAGCAGTTTGTTGTGCAGATCATCCCTGCAGAAGAGTTTTGGCCAAAATAGTGTTGTTGAAGGTGACCACAGCATATCTGGCTTATCAGACTTCATTTCTAACAGAGCCACTTCCATCCATAAACAGGGTGTATTCAGCATCTGTCAGGGGATCTATTTTTTAGAATAGTTCATCCCAAAACAGCATGTGGCACCTGGACAATTACGTCTCTGTCTTGGTTACTTTTCTCTTGTTGCTGAGACAAAATACTTGACAATCGAAGTTAAGGAAGGAAAGGTAAAGTTAGCTCACAGTTTGTGGAGGTTTCAGTTCCTAATCAGCTGGCTCTAGGCAGGGGGCAACAATTCACTGCAGCAGAAAGCAACGCAAGCAACAAGAGCAAAAGTGGAGGAGCACAGAGAGAAGACTCCTTTTGTCCCTTATATTGCATGTAGCTCTTACATAGCTACACTTGGGTGTAGCACTCACACCCATAATCCCAGCATTGGATCATAAGTCATTCATAAACTCTAGAAGCCTGCCTCCATGACTGCCTCAGGCTTTGGGAGGTCATCTAGACATAAATCATAAGAGTTTCCATCTAAAGTGGGGCAACCCTTAGTGACAGAATCCAAGTATTTACAGAGTAGGCCACTGGGTGCTCCCAGCAGGTGACAGACTAAGTAAACATTATTGTTTGTGAACTCAAGGATCCAGATTTTATAGAAGCCAACAGTTGGAAGAAGTTTACAGAGTTTGTGTCTTGTAACCAGTTTCTGCCAGGTATTATAGCACAGTTTTTGTGCAATTCACGGCAGCTTGAAAGTGTCATTAATCAGAAGTGATTTTTAAAGAGGAAACAAGTTTTTGAACCTCTGGGAGGTTGAATCCAGCTCAGTTGTGAGAGGGGATGGCTAACAGGTGCTAATCAAAGGCAGAAGAAGGCATTTTTATGTCCAGTTGGTGCTACAGCAGGCTATGAGTGGCAGAAGACTGAGGTAACATATATGAAGGGCAATCACAGTGGCATTGGCAGCTTGGAGATCTTGAACTGGCTTTACAGGAAGGTGAGGTGTACTGTTTGGATGGCCTTGGGGCAGAGCTTCATGACCAAAGATGCATGGTGCATATCAAGCCCAAGGTGTGAGTCCTTTGTCCATACTTCTAGAAATGAATCTTTCAGAATTTCAGGGTTGTGATTGTCAGGCATTTCAGGCATGCCTGTTTGTGTTTTCCATGACATCTGATAGCAACAGGGGTTGTGGTGAGGTTGATGTCCAGGCCCAGAGGCAAGTCTTTAGTTCATACCTCTGGCAGGAGAGTTTTCAGAACTTTAGGACTGTAGTTATCTGTCTCAGGCTGATGCAGGCATAATTTTCCTCTAGGGGAATAGTCACAGTTGGATGTGCAGGGTTAAATGGGAGTGAGGCTGACTGGCTTAGTGTGAAGGAGATGTCTCCCAGTCTGTAATTTTGTGCCTGGCAGAAGAGATAAAAGGCAAGAGTTTCAGCTTCCTTGGTGGTTATAGCTTTTTGACAGATGGAACTTTTGAAGGCAGAGAGTTCTTTTTCATTGTCTAACAGGAAAGTCACAGGTTTGCCCCCAACTTTTGTAATGACCATGGGCTCTCAGGGGCCCAATTTAATAGAGCTCAGTCTGTCCTAGCTATTCAGGCCTGACAGGGTACAACTCATTTGTCAGGGCTGACAGTCCAATTTTCTTCAGTCAAAATGTGGAACTCAGAAGGAATTACTGATCACCATCTTGCGCAGGCATTAGATGATGCCATCTGACCAGGATAGGCATGTCTATGAAGGAGCCTCTGTGGCAAAATGCAGGCATTGAACAGGAACTGGTTCAACTGGCTGCAAGTAGATGAATTGAGAGCAGGGAGTGAAGCTGTAGGTGCTGGCAGTAACTTCAGCAGCCAACGAGTGTGTCAAGGTGAAATTCATAAGAAGAATGGGCCTCTTTTTCCTTTGAGATGCAAGGAGTGGTTTGGTTTCATTTTAACTCTGTAAAAGCCCATTTTCCTGCATTTAGGAACTGTAGGTTTTAATTAATTAGTTCCCATTCTATCTCCCTATGGTGTATCTTGTGTACTCTTGAACAATGGTGCAACAGAGAAAGGGTCAGTGCCCCTTTGAGAGAGACCATTCAGATGCCTACCCGGCCATGCCCTTTGTGGAGACTTAGGTGAGGTTTAGGTAAGGAGGGTATGAGGTCTGTTATGTGAAGTGTTGATTGCCACTCAACCACAGGTGAGGTCCCAATCAGCCCCTGTGACCAGTGCTTCCCAGTCTTGGTGAACAGATGGAGCACCCTATTGCTTACACTATCCTTTCTACTCAGTCACACATTCATTCAGCAGGCACTCAAAGGTTAAACATTCCAACCCCTTTCCCTTGTGGGTGGGTTTAACTAACAAGTAGTGATCAAGTTCTTTTGCTTGAATTGAACAGAACTACAGATTAACTGGGGTGCCCCCAGGGAATTACCAGAAGCAGACAGGCAGGTAGACAGACAGTATCCTCCTCCCTGCGGGATCTGGTGTGAGCTGCTGGAATGGGGAGCCAGGAATCCTCCTCCAGACCTCTGACAGGTCTCAAAAAATGCTGAGGGTACACCTTACCATCGGGACCTAGAGAGGTCCCTGCTCCATCCATGAGACCCACAACCTGTGACCAAATAGGTTAGCATGGCTGGTCTTCCTGGTCAGTGAACCAGATGCAACAGCAAGCAGAAACACCAAAATGACACCCAGGAGTCTGAGGGTTATTTATGTGGATGGGCACTGATTGGAATCACTTCCCAAGTATTAGGCCCTGATCTCTGGTGCTCTAGGGTTTATACTGGGTAAACGAGTGGGAAGTACAGGAGGCAGAATGGCTTGTCAATTGTGGGTTGGTTTATACAATGTGCATCATAGTGACCAACTAAGCATCACAGTGATCTGCTGTTTCTAGGAGACAGCAGCAGTTGGATCTGGGGCAGGAACTATTACCTGGGCAACCAAAAAACTGAAGCATACTGGCCAGCAGTGGTGGTGGTGGGGAGACATTTTCTGTTATGCAAGGGGCAGGCATGTGACAAGTGCTAGAATCACCCATCTACTTTCTGGAAGAAGGATTTGTTGTTCAGTCCAACTTATCCTCAGGACTTATGTTGTTTGGGTCTGCTCATCTCCCAGGCAGTTCTTCAGTTTTAAGTGAAAACAGTTTTTTGGCTGTTTTTTTCTCTACATATTTTACAATGAATGCTCAGATTTGTTTAATCTGAGACACAGGTACCTGTAGGCCTATGTAAAAGACCAGCAAAATGTAAGAAAAACAAAACAAAACAAAACACCCCCCAAAAAACTAATTTCCATAGCCTTATAACTGTACAGTATTTTACTAAGTGCATCACTAAGAGGATTAAAAAGTATTCCTACTGTTTATTAATCCATTGTTTCATATGTGAAAGGTGTTTTAAGACTAAAAGTGAAAAATAAGTTGTGATTTAAAAGTATCCTTTCCCATAAATATATGGCTGAAATGTTACAGAAATGCTACATTTATAGGCACAAACATTCAAAGGTCAACCTCATAATATACCACATTCATATCATTTCTAGATGTAATCCCCAGAGATGTTAAAACAAGGATCTATGTATTTAAGAAGCTCCCAGGTGATGTAAATACAACCAGTTAGGTGAGTACCTGGGCTGTTCCTTTCTTTTTCTTCTTCTTCTTTTCTTTCACAAAGTGGTGAGAAAATCAATTGCAGGTCAGCTGTGGCTTGTAGACTGGCTCTAGGGACCCTGCTAGCTCAAATAAAACCTGCAACTCTAGTAATGTGGGATTTTCCTGGTTTCCCCATGTGCCCGAGAGAAGAACTAAGTAGCAAAATGCTCCATATACTCCAGTCACACAACTGCCTCCACATAAAGGGAGCTAGGTGTGGATGAATGGATAAGGAAGCCTTCATCAGCTGGCAGCTTCTGGCTGTCACACGGAAGATGTGCTGCGGGATGAGCTTACACTCAGAAGAAATGACCTCGCGAATGGCAAGCAGCACTCCCTGCAGACAAGAGGAGGGTATGTTTCCATATTTATTTTGCTTCCTTGTAGATATACACATAGCGGTGGAGGAAACGATGGTGGTTTTAAATGATCTAGCCTTCTTTCTGTTCAGTATCATGTCATAACAATCTTTTGTAACTGCAGTGAAATTTCATTTTTTGTACTAAGAAGACATTTAACCCAGAGCCAAGTTACAATTATTGCCTTTACATCGTGGCCACCAAGGTACTTCCAGTTTACAGTTAAACATTTCATTAGGTACTTTCCAAATGTCAGTGTAGAAAGTCAGGGTGGGGTGGAACTATGGTGACAGCCCTCATCTACCTGGAATTTGACATACAGTGGGACGTGGACAGCTAAATCAATGACAACGATGTATACAAAGCATTCCAGAAACAATAAAGGGAGGCTTAAACTTTTATTTTACATGAAGAAGAAAGAGAAATAGTGTTTCAGCTGAAATAGTGACAGAAATTCATAGTAAATTTTTTCAAGGAAGGTTTTCTGTAGAACCAGGGTTTTGCTGCCTAGTGTGTTCACGAAATTGTAGGCTACAGATTTTGTCACTATGGACTGGAGGTGACATTTAGTTTTTTAAAAAGACAATATATAACTTCATTTATAGTGTGTCAGGCTGTTTGCATTGTATTTGACAAGCACATATTTATCTAAAACTCTTCCTTGACATAGATTGCAAGCTGATCTATCTAGATAGCACAAAACCTACCAAACCAGGCCTGGAGGAGAGTGGCCAGTATGTCTAGACTTTCATCCTAGAAACCTACTTACTAAGTGAGTGACTTCAGCAGGTTAAAGTTTAAAAAGCTATTTCTCATTCCTCATCTGCAAAAAGAGGTCAATAGCAACAGTCATATCGAGTAGTGGAGAACATTCAATAATGTAAGAGTGCTCAGGGCCTGGAACTTCTTCCCGACTCCCCTCGCGGGGTGTTTCAGAGTCATGTTAAGAGCTTTACTAAAATGACTTACCTGTAATCATTTTGATCATGAGGAAGGGACGATGCTGAATTTACAGAGGGGACAAATGAGGCAGTCGATATGCATGTAATATACAGTCGATATGCATGTAATATACAGCCAAGTACCTCTAAATATGCCAGGGTACTCTAGCACGATGCTGTATCTTCCCTTTATGCTACAGTATTTGAGACAGATTCAAGAAATTTTGGCTTTTATCTCCACTCTTACGAGTAATTTCTAAGAGTGAATTTTCACTTTTAGAAAATAAAACACCTAAGAGGATGGATTGCATCTGTTTTGTTCTTTATTGTATCTCTAAAACCTAGCCAGTTGACTTTTACCTAATAAGTATTTAACATACATTTGTTAAAGTAAGGAATGCAAACGAACTAACTGTGGAACTACTTTATGGTTCTGAGAGCATTATGAATGAAGTAATATGAATCAAAATATTCATTTATAGATCTGGAATTTTATGGTTTCTTTATGTCTGTGTACAGGTAGGAGTGCATTTGTGTGTGTGTGTATGTGTGTGTGTTACTCATATGCACAGTGGTACCTGCAATTAATTTACTCCATGGCTCTGAGAAAAATGGACATGTTTGTGTTTGTGCAGGGAAGATGGTTGCAGATCGGTTCATCACCTGATGTGGAGTTTGCAAATGGAAGCAAAATTTTGTTGAATGCTTCTTTTTACAAATCAAATTGTTCGGGAACAGAACATAAGGGAACTGAGGTGCCACTGTAATTTACACTGAGCAATTCTGGCTTAATGGAAATCAGTTTTGTAATTGGTAACATGGCCAAGACAAAAGTTCATTTCACATAGTTTAACATTTGCAAAATAGAATTTTGACTTAAATGGAAGTATCCTATAAGTCAGGTTAATGCTATATATTCTTGAAGTCCTAAATTTTGTGCAGCTTAGTGTGTCAGTGATTCCAGTGTTTGGTACAGCTTTACTGCTGTATACTTTTAGTGCTATTTCACTTAATTTGCATTAATGTGTTAGTATAACAAGAGAAATTAATAATAAGATATCACTCATATCTAAAGTCACAGCAACGCTTTAAAAATCTAAATCTTGAGAGTAAAAATTCTTACTGTAAACATATCTAAATTTTAAAAATTATATCTATAAATGGAACTTTAGTCTCCAACAGCATTTGTCTCTAAGATGGAGTTATAGTTTGCTTCACTGTTCCTTAAACACCAAATTTCCCACCTTGGATGCAGGACAGATGCCGTTTCAGCTCAGTGTCACGGAACTTGAGTGTGGCACTTATACGTTGGCAGCTCCTGGGGGAGAAAAAACAGCTTTGGGAGCACTGAAATCTTACAGTGGAGGTTAGTAATACAAATGTTGAAGCACCAAGCGTTCAGAAAGTAATAATTTCCCTGATTTTTTATTAGTGAAAGGACATACGAGCATAGCAGTGCATGGTAAATCAGCGTTTCTGCCTCTTTACCAGCTTTTATGATAGGCATTAATGGTGGTAACTGTCACAGAGATTATGGCTGCTTTATTTCAAGAGAGACTAAGAGGCTGAGTGTAGTATGAGAATTTTATAAACATATATTTTTAAAGGCAGCCATTTGGGCCTTCAGGGATGACAAATGATTCCTAGGAGGGCTTAAATAGGGAGAGGGACAGAGCAGAAGGAGGGAAGGAAGTTACAAAAATGTTATCATCTATTCAATGTGGAAATTTGGGTGTTGGTTACAGTCCACATTTCTATTAGCCATTTTGTTTTAGCCTAACTGGTGCCAAAGTTATTTTATTGATCAGTTATCCTGGGACTGGAAAAGTCACAATCTGATCAGAGCCATGTGACTTTTCCTTCTCATTACACGTTAGTATGGGCCTCCAGAGTGCTATTGGTTTAACTATGTTTGTGATTATTTTGTGAAAGATAAAATCCCCTCTCTGTCACTTCCCAGACCTTCAAGCTCTTTTGTGAGTTTTACAAAGTCATAGGAAGGAGATAATCTCTGCCATTTTCCTTCTCTTCGAGTATATTCTGTATGTTTGGTAGGGCAGGCTAATGTGTATGGCAGTGGCCCCAAAGTACCCATGCAAGCTGTGTTCCTAATGAATAGCAATGGCCCCATTAGCTGTAAAGGAAGCTTTCAGGCTCTTCCTGACTTAAAACACATTGTATAGATGGACCCAGATGTAGAAAAACAGACATGACACTTCTGCCCTCTTCTCATCTAGCCCTACCATTAGACCTGCAGCTACAGATGCCATTATAATAATGCATTGAGGTTTTAAAAAACTGGTTGGTGCTGAAATGGAAGAATGAAAGTACCACAGAGGACCTGACCCTCAGCCTACACAGTGTTCTTTATGATAAACCCTTGCCCTTCAAAACTTCTTTTCCCCCCACTCCAGGATTGTCTGATACCTTCTTCTGTTCATTTATTCATTCATTGGCAAGTATTCATTTAGTATTTAATGTGTGTCAGGTACTCTACTGGGTTTTGGATACACCCTGGAGAGTGAGTCAGAAACTGCTTCTATGCCTGCAGAATTCAGGTGGAGATGACAGTGCCAGACAGAGAAGGAGCTGAGTGATAGAGAAGCCTGTGGCAGGGCCACTGGCCTTGGTCTAGAGACACAGGGAGGTTTGCAATGGAAGCAGCTCTAAATTGATAAGTAAAGGATGACCTGGAGTTGAAGTCCGTATCAGATGGTTTCATGAGCTAATGTATATGAAATCACTTGTGATTCACAAAATATGACACAGAGATTATATTTTATAGTTAATCCTCCAGTAATCAGGTAATCTTAAAATCCTGTTGTATTAAAAGATCTAAATATACATGGATATATATTGTGGCAACAGTACAGTAATTGGGATAGGAAATATTTTATTTGTTATGATTTTTTCCACATCCGGGTAATATAGACGTAACGTTCTACAACTCGTGCTCTGTAGCCAATTAGATACCTGGCTTACTTCAGCTTGGGGATTCAGTAAATAAAGTCTGAAGGTTAAACAGCTTCAATCCTGAAGTGGAGCCAGGGATCTTGGCAGAGTTATGACCACCGCTTTTGTGATTTACAGGCAATGGTTTTAACGTGATGGGGTCAAAGAGCCTGTATTCTTGTCCTGACCTATCAATTACCTAGGAAACTGGCCAAAGACAAGTTATTTAGTTAAATTTGGTTTTATTTACTTTCATCATCTTTAAAATGATAATATCTAAAAGACTAAGCAATCTGTGGTTACCTTTCCAGTGCAATTTCTTGCTAATGCCCCCAAATCATTCATTGGAAGCTGTCCTTGATGTCCTTTTGGGAATCACAATAAAGTTTAAATCACTTTTTGATTCCTTTGCTAGCTGATATGATTTTCCTTTACTATGGAAGGGACCAGCTGCATGTTTCAGACACTCTTAAGTGTAGTCAAGTGTATTTGTGCAGCGTGTGCATAGGTGTGGGCAATCCAATTTCCAGGTTATAATAATCATCAAAATGAGGCAGCAGACCATTTTCTTCCTTTTACTTATTGTACTTGAAATCATTTTTTTTTTGCCCCTGTACAGGTAAGATTATTTTTAGAAAGGACTAATATTTAGCATAAGTGGGAACATGTATGAAGTGATATGATGTAATAGTGACATTTAATGTGTAGTTATGTTGCTGTGTATCAGCAAGTAACATAAGATCACAAATATTTTATATAATGGAGAATGTAGGGGAAAGGGATCTGTGGAGAGCAAAAAATATAAAAGCACCTCATTAGGTTTTCTGGCTAATACTGAGGAGAAAGAGTTAAAACTTTACTGAGGGAGCAATTAACAGTGCAAGAGAAATGTGCCAACCCAGGCAGGCTGAGTTTAACTAAGTTAGCCTAGCTGCTCCTCCCCACCTTCAATAAAATGCAAAGGTGACAAGGGGCAGCCACATAAAAGATGGCTCTTATTTAGTTTATAGATATACACAAAAACACACACACATAAACTCTCATTGTCTCTCTCTCTCTTTCTATGATACTGCACTAAATACACATACATGCCTTAAACTCAACTGTTAACTTGACCTTGTATGTAAGATTTCTTCTAATCAGGCTATCAGTTCCAGAGATAGGGCCTGACAGGGCAACGGAAAATCAAATAAAGCCCAGTTAGTGATTCACATGTAGAGGAAGGTGCAGGAGTTAGGGTTTTGGAGCCTGGGGTCCATCTATGACAGCCCAGGGAACCAATCAGGTTGTGGCGAGTTCCAGGTAGGGGATAAGGCCCTGATACCCAATAAAAGCAGCTGGGGACAAAAGGGCCTATGGGATGGTGTTGGGTTCTCCATCTTTCAGGAGTCTCCCACTCTGATTTATCAGGGTAGCTAACATCTCCTTTTTCCAATAAAATGTCTTCCTTTCCTTAAACTTGGTATCTCTAATGCGTTACTGGTGCTGAGTTTACGATCCAGGTGAGCAGTTGCCACAGTGGCACAGCAGGTGCCCCGGACGTGACAGAGGACAAAGGCAAGTGAATGTCTACAGGCACTGTAGGGAGTCAGAGAGGATGAACACATTCCAGTGTCCCAGTCCTGTGACTTAGAGCTTTTTCCTTAAACTTGGGCTATGTGGTTGTTTTTTTTTTTTTTTTAATTAATTAATTTTATTTATAAAACAGTCTCAAATAAGGGCAGCATTACAGAGTAAATACATGTAACTCTTGAAATAAGACCAAAAGATAACTAAATGCACACACTGCTGAATGTATTCGTTATTGAGAAAGAGCAATTAATACTCATATGATTAGATCAATTTTACATGTCTATATCTGTTAATGTAAGTAACCATTTTAAAGATAACCATACACAATATTTGCAACCATTGTCAAGTTTCTATCATCTGGTTTTGTAAACCTGCAGTGTTACTGTTGTGCATTTACTCTACTCGTTTGTTTGTCTCTTTTGCTTGTTGTCTTTGTTATGTATGTCTTTTTTTTCTTCGTTTAAATAAAAAAAGATTTATATTAATATTAAAAATACAGCGAATTTTATATAATTTGTTCTAAATTTATTGCAAAATTCACAAAGATTAATGCTAATTCATGTTTCCATTTTACTGTAATCTAGCAGGTCCCTCTCAAATTTTTCTTAATATTTTTTCTTTCATCTTTAATTAATAAAAATATTTAGTGAAAAAAAAATAAGACCAAATGGAATGCATCTGTTGCTCATTTTCTTCTAACTACAGATATATTCATAAATACTGAAATAATAACTGGCTATAGTTTTTTTCTCTGAAATCTCAGTGGGGATTTACTGAGTGACACTGTCCTCCTTCCCTCTGCCCATGTGTCCAAGGACCCAGCGTTTGCAACTGATTTTGGTCTGTACATCACAGAACACATGAGAATACGCATCAGGACAGACACCCAACAAGTGAGTCTGCATGAGGAAGATCTGTGGGTAACATTTTCCTGATGAAAGTTGATTTCTGGGCTTTATCTGTCCTAGCAAAGAGTGTCAGACTGTTGGATGTTATTTATTTTTATTAAAACTGGTTGAAGAGTAGTCAGAAGTTGATGTGTATGCTGTCGAAGCTTCTATTTAAAACAAATAGAAAACAGGCTGGAAAAGCAACATGCTTCTCCCTTCGCTGTGGCAGTCAAACAATATACTGAGCTGTATCAAAGTCCTGGGGGAAGGAAAATAGTCTCACATTTTCTTCACTTACATGTAGGCTACAGTGGTTAACTTTTTTTTTCTTTTGTCTTTTATGGATATAGTTCCTATTAGTTTTCCAGTATTGAAAAGAATATATTGGTAACAGTAATTAAATGGATGCTTCTGTACTGTTTAGTAATCTGTAACTCCTTTTTATCATTGATTTTCTAATAGAAAAATGTAAGATGTTCTTGTTGCTGGTCATTGATACTAAGTCAGTGACTCAAGATGTGTGTTTCCACACACAAACAGAGCACACACACATGGCACACATGTGTAGGGTTCAGGATTCCGAGCTTCTGGGGTCAATCATATTTCTGGAAATGTGTGCTGAGGTGGAACCTGTGCCAGGCTGCTCTGAGCTGATGCCCACTGCTGCATGTCTTTGAAGGAAAGTTCACATCCGAGTCAAAGATGCCTCCTTGGCAGGGGGTGTGCTCCCTCTCCTAGGGAGTCCCCCATCCTGCATGGTCAGTATGGCTGAGAGGTGTAAAGTTTCTTAGTAGGTTCGTGATGGACCTGCTCTTTAGCAGGGGCTTTGTGTTTCTTTATTGAATAGTATTCTCTTTCCTAATGCCTAGCACTCCTAAAACATTTATCTCAGCTCCCATTTCCTTCATGGAGTTTTTGAACAACTTTAGCATATGATGATGTCTGACTTCATTTTATTTCTATAATAGCCAATACTGTACATTTGTCTAGTTGGTTTCTAACTTACAGATTATCTTTATATACCTTTACCTCTGTGATTTGGATGGTGCAGGAGTCATTATTCATTATCCCACTCTGTAGTAGTAAAGCCTGAGGATGAGAAAGCTTTTCCTAAGACCATGACACTGGCAAGGTTGGAACTCACATCTGTGTGTTCTGGCTCTGTCAGCAGTATTCAGGTGCATGTGCTGCTGTGTCCTGTTATTACTGATAGCTAAGTTAGGTAGAAATATGAGAGGAAGTCAGACAGTGTTACAGCCTCATGGAATCAGTGCAGAGGATGAGAACACAACCCAGTTGTGGCTGGAGATGCAGCTATTGAAGGTCAGGGATCCAGACAAAGGTAGAATGCCTGCGTCCCTCCCTGAGTATAGCATTGTACTATAATCAGTATCACCTGGTCCAATACAGTCTAGACAGACATCAGTCACCAGGTGGGTGACAAGGACCTCCTGACCCATCCCTTCCAGAAAGGTCCTTGTTCTACATATACTTGCCATAAGTCCTTCTTCCCCACTGCATCAATATTACCTAATCAGCTATCCTTTTTTTTTTTTTTTGGTATCAGGGATCGAACTCACGACCTCATGCTTGCCAGGCAGGTGCTTATGCCACTGAGCTAAATCCCCAGTCCTATACTTGTAATCTTATTAGTTGATTATAGTTCTGTCCCAATGTAGACCTTCCTCATCTTGTGGTTTTGCTCTGTAAAACTCCTTTGAGAAGTGGCATCCCTGGGCACCCACTTGGGAACCTTTCTGTCTCTCTCAGACTAAAGAAACTTTCTCAAGAAATGGTTCCTACTCTCAAGCTCCATTTTTCCTACAATTCATTCTTCAGTTTTAGAGAACATGAACTCAGTGTATCGGATGCCTAGCAGGTTTAGAATTATGTTTCCCTTATATTATTTGGAGGTCCTATATCATCCCTACATCAATATCATTGTCATCAAACGATGTGTGCTGGAAATTGATTTGGGCTTCCTCCTGGCACTGTGGCAATTTCCTCTGTCTAATAGAAGGATGGAGTCAGGCTTTCGGGTTCTCTGACTTGTTGAGCACTGGTGAGTGGGCAGCAGCACTGGTGTCTCAGGTTAGGAAGGACAGTCGGTCGGGTCCCTAGAATACACCTTTACCTTTCTGTCAAAAGCACAGAGGTGTCAGGACTGCCTAAGAGGAGAGGACTTGAGACAGCAACAGATGGGGATGCAGAAGCGGGAGGTACTGAGCTTCCTTACCAAGACTGAGAAAGGGACGCTCCGAGTTCTGTTAAGAGTGGAGATTAGTTTTCTGTCATAAGAACTAGTTTTCTCCATATTATGTGCTTTGTTTTATTTTTATAAAGATAAGTAAATAGATACAATAAAGTTAGAAACAATGGAGCTGAGAAAGTCACTTCCTACCACCATTTATGTTTAAATGGTGCTCTGGGGTCAGCCCACTTCTAGTGACCTAAGGGAGGTAGAAAATAAAATAACAAAAGCACAGGAGGCCTTTGATGCTCTGGTGAGATGATGTGCTTTTTGGGACCCCCAGCCTTACCTTGAGTCACCTTCACCCTCATTATAGGTTCATAAATATACAATATATGTTATCCATTAATCAACAGTAGTGAATTCTGGGATAAGCGTGCCTGTTGAAAGCCCCTGAGATAGCTTGGTTCTCTGTTAGTCAGTCTTGTTGTCCACACCTAGAGATTCAGGGAAGTACCTAAGTGAGAACCTGGCCTTTAAATTCCAGAAGGCTGGCTTTGCTCAAGGTCTGCGCTGCTGCTCCCACTATGTGTGGTTCCTTTCCCATTAGCCTGGCACCTTTCTGTGTCCTGCTGTATCTTTCATTGGCACAGACTTGCCCTGAGCACAGCTACCTGTGACCTTTGATAAATGTAACTTCTTACCACTTGCTACTGTGTCCACACTTAGAAATTTTTTGCTCATTCAACAAAAAAAGTAGGGACTATATCGGTCTATTCTATGGTAATGGATACCCATATTCTTATGTAGATGGAAGCCTACTAATAAATATATTCTTCTGTACTTCTCTGATTTTCACTTAATGGGTCTTTGAAATCATTTTAGTTACTTTTCTCTCATTGCTGGGACAAAATACCCAATACCCAAAGTTAAAGGGGGAAAGGTTTAATTAACTCAGTTTATAGAGGCTTTAGCCCATAATCAACTGGCAGAGTGGTGCAGCCAAGGGGCAATATTTCATGGCCATGGAAGACAGAAAAAGCAACAAGAGCAAAAGGGAGGAGCAAGCCTCTTTTTCCTCCCTTGCATTGTATGCAGGCTACCTGCTCTAGGGCAGGTATAGCCCTCACACCCCCAATCCCAGCACTAGATAATGAACGAATCACAAGCTCTAGATTCAGCCGCCTCCTAAAGCCCATCCCCCCAAGACTCCATGGGGGACATTCAAACACAAACCATAACAGAAATAATCTTATATTTGTGAATAGGAATCTATTTCAGTCCTGTTTTTATTGTGTAGCATTCTGTTGTATGAATGTATCATAGTCTATTCAGCTGTTTGCCTGTTGAAATTTTGATTATTTTTAAACTATTCTATAACCAAATAATTTCACAGTGAATATTCTTATTGTCAGGCCCAACCAGAGAGTGACTTGAGAGAAACCAGAGAGACTCCATGCTTCCCCTTGTAAACAATGAGATACAATAGGCTGCCCCTGTTAAACAAGAGGTAAAGCCAATGAAAAAGTTTAACATGTGACCTGTGACACCAGCTGTATGTACAAACCTGCACTGATTGTCCCTACAACTTCGAACTCAACATTCTATTGAGATTCTTAGGGACTTTTTGAAACTATGACTCCAATCCAAAAAATTGTGTATATACTCAGTTTCCCCTCCAGAAAGCTGCTGATACCACTCCAATATCAGCCTACCTGTAGGCAGATAAATAAAATCTGATCTTTCCCACAGCTTCTATCTCTGGGTGTTTCCTCATCCCTCTATTTACCTAAAACTTACAAATTATTTTATACTTTTGCCAGTCTATATTGAGGATAAATTCCTAAATCTAGAAATATCAAAGGGGAACTGTAAGTGTATCTGCATTTTTCTACATATTGGCAAATTGATGTCTTAATGATTATTCTTATTTAGAGACCCATCAGAAATTTACAGAAATTCTTGTTCCTAATATTCTTCCTAATACATTTTTTCTTTTTGGTCAGACCTTCAGATCTTGCCAGCTAGACAGGTGAGAGACTTTTCTGCTAATTTCATTTTGAATTTCTTTTATTAGCCACTTAGCATTTTACCCTAAGTGTCACTTGGCAGCAAGTTTGTTTACCCACTGACTTTCCTGAGCATCCTGCAGGGAGGTGTGGAATGTTATACACCACACCCTGAAAAATTACTGAATAAATTAGATAAAATTGTCGTTTTTATATTTCCTGTTGTCATATAAAGCATACCAAAATATGCAATTTTTGGTCATTTTATGTTTAAATAACTGGACCAGTAAGTGGTTATATGTGTCTGGTCATTTTTTCCCTCATTTTTTAATCATTAAAAGTCTGGTTCTGGAAATTACCATTTTGTATCTTTTGTTCATGTTTCTATTGTATTAATGGCTTTTTGTCTGGGAGATTTTGGACCTATTTTGTAGAATGTTGCTTTACTTTTTTTAAAAGTTGGTTTTATTTTTTGCTGTACTATCAGTTATAAATGTAATATTGTGGCTGATAATGAAGTCTTATTATGTGGTTTAGAGCAAGCTGGTTTCATCTGCCTACTATGAAAATCAACATGAGTAAAGTGAGTTAGAAATCATTTCATCCAATTCTTGCATTTTCTGAGGGTAAAATTATTATCTATATTGATGCCTTCCAGCCAAACACCACCAGGACGCACTGGTGCAGGTGGCTGAACCATTTGGATTTGTGCTTCTTGTTGACTAGGGGAGGAGACACCTCACACCTGGCCATGGGAGAACTTCAGGGCGTCACAGTACGTGTGTTAGAGAAGATTTACCATAGGCTTTTGATTTGCCTTGGGTGATTTTGAAGAGTGTTCAACAAGATGGGGCATGCTGTGGATTGATGCCGACAGGAAGCAGAGGAATTCTATGCCTGGGCACCATAATAAAGATCTGGGAGGGACGCCTATAGTGAAGCTGAAGTGACAGCGGCTTTCAATCATATTACCCAGACTGGAGTGTCTGACTGTTTCCTGGTGTGGACAATGTTGCTATTATTGTCTGTGTATTTTAGTCTGGATCTGTCTTGTGATGTCAGAGTTCTGTGAGAAAGTATGTTTAACGCAGTGCCGTGGCCCAGTCACGAGGACCAGGCTTTTCCACGTGTTAGTGGCTGCTTTTATTCTTTTCATACTTTAAAGCTATATGACTTTTCCTGTTTTGTTCCATTTGTATGTGAAAACACAGACTCATATTCATCAGCGCAAACACAGTCCAGCTACTGTCATAAACAGTCCAAAGTCTCAGGGCCCCAGCACTATAACTGTTTCTCATGCACAGAAAATCCAATCAATATGTGTATTCCTATTGGTATGGTTTTTAAGCTTCATTCAACAGAGTGGCCATCCTCAATACATGGCTTCAAAATTTGCAGTAGCAGTGGAGAAGAGAAAAAGAAAGTGAAGAAACCTAATTATTAGATAGGTGTGAAGGTGACGTACTTTACCTTCCTTACATTCCACTGAGCAGGTTTAGTCACATAATCCCACTTAGACAAGAAAGAGTATATTAGTCAGGTTGCTCCAGAGAAGCAGAACCCAGAAAATATGTGTCCACACACACACACACACACACACACGCAGACACAGACACACACACCTCTCCCTCACCCCCATTACATCATCCCTGTAAATACTTGAAAGACAATGAATTTGGGCTCCAAATATATATTAATTCTTACCTCAAAATAATCATTCTTGACTTATTGGTGATTTTTAACAATACAAACTAATTTGGAAAAAAAAATAAGAATAAATAAGGAGGGAAAAAAGAGGAGAGAGGGAGACAAATAGAAAAAGAGGAGAGAGAGAGAGAGAGAGAGAGAGAGAGAGAGAGAGAGAGGGAGAGAGTCAGTGGAGGAAGGCATAAGGTATAAGTGTCGCAAGAAATTATGGAGGCTTTAAAATCCCACAATCCATCATACACAAGAGGAAGATCCAATAGAGTCAGTGACGTTGTCTGAAGGTCTGAGAGCCAATGGCCAATTTTACAGCATCCAGCCTAGGTCTAGAAGCTTGAGAACCAGAGCACTGAGGAAAGGAAAGATCCTTGTCACCGGTCATGCTGTCAGGAGTTCACCAAAGAGCAAATCTTCCTTTCTTTCACCTTTCTTTCTCTATTTAGCACCTCTACCAGTTTGAGTGATACCCACCACACTGAGAAAGACCTTCTCCTGTATGCAGTCTGTTGGTTCAAATGCTAATCTCTCCCAGAAACACCCTTATAGACATTTGCAGAGATAATGTTTAATCAGCGTTTGGACAGCCTATGGCCTGCAAGTTAAAACAAAGTTGCACATCACATTAGGTGATGAGCATCTTCTACATATCAATGAAATCATCAAATAGAAATACAAAATATGAAATCAAGTTGAACACACAGTTGTTCATACCATTTGACATCTAATTGGATCCAAATTTTTTCAGAACGGTTTAATGTGTGACTTTATATCTGATCAATTAAATAACATCATCCAATATAAAGAAAAATGATTTGTTCTGGAAAAGTTATGGAGGTCAAGATATCACATAAAGTCTTTGCTTCATAAGAATAAAATGCTTGACAAAAAATATGGATAATATTTTAATCTTATGCCAGAAAAGAAATTTAACATTTTGAAAATATCTTTATCACACATAGTCTATTTAAGCAAGTTTTCTCAAGTACAGTGGGATTCCTATGCACAGGAAAATGAATCCCTTATAAGTATTCAATGGAAATTGCTGAAAATTTCACATTATATTATGTGTGAATAAAGTGTTTGACACATATTTTGCATGCTCAGTAGTTTTTAATCTGTAGACTTGATATCATAAGAGTAAACTCCTTTGTGTATGTTTTTATAATGCTACCTAAATATTATAGTTCTGTTACACATCTAATGGCTTAAGACTAAAATGGTTACTTTAATTCAAAAGAGATATTTTCTTTAAAAACTTTAAGTATATGGTGTTTCTTAGAAGAACTGTAATTCTAGAGCTGATAACAATTGGGGAGATTTAGTGACACTCACACAGCTTAAAATAAAGTTGCTGTCCTGCCTTTCCCACAGCTCATGTCAGTGACAGCAAACATAATTAAAGCTACAGAGAGAGAAATCACCATTTGCTCTGAATCAGAGAAACTTGACAGCTAAGAAAATAATGCAAGGTTTTTCATATCACGTAGCGATTCTACCCACAATCTCTTTTCTTTCTGTGTCATTTTTAAGAGCAGATATAAATACAGAGAAAGTGTGAATCAATAGAAAAGACTGGCAGAAGAGAAAACAATTCAGGAAATTATAGTGCACACTCATGCAACCATCCAGAGAGTGTGGAGCTCCCCACAGTTCTGAATGATGGCCATTGCTTCATTTCTCCAGTCAGCCCATGGTTCCTCTGTCTCAGAAGTTAGAAAACAGGGTTGGTAGTTCCATGCCTGTTTCTCAGTGAAGTCTGAGGAATTTTTGGTCAATGACCTTACTAGTGAAGGTTAAATATAAGGGAAGAGAAAGATACAGTGAAAAGAGCCTGATTTAATTTCTGTCATCATTAGTCAATGTTCTTTTCCCCAGAATGCCAGACAGGGTCATTTTGAAGTCAGCTCTTTCTTGCTAGAATGTTTTGGATGCATTCCATTATCCTTCTGTATGCTGGAGTTACAGTGGCTATAGAAATTTAAGACATTATGGTGGAGTTAGCCTATGCTGTTTCTATTCAACATATATAACATGTATGTTTGGGGTGGCTGTGATGCTTGTGATTTTGCTGAGATGTTTTGGATGGCTGTGTGATGCCTTCGTCATCTCCTGGGAAGCAAACCCAGAGCTGCTGGTAGGTCCTAGGTCTTTAGCTCAGATGTAGCTGCAGGAGATCTCTTTCATCAGAGACCTTGCAGCTCCACCTGGTTTGAGTTCAACAGTGACCCTCTCAGGACTGAGACGAAGAGCCACATGGTGCTCCTGTTTGTCACACACTGACTGGGGGATGGGAGGCTTGGCTTGGCCAGTGACTGTCCTGCCCCTGGACTGGAACAACTGGCCTTGGCATCCTCGGTTATTTGGGGGCCACTGTGACCTGAGTGCAGCTCAACTGTCAGCTGTGGTGCCCAACTACAGCCACTTAAGACACTGCCATCAACTCTCGGAAGGAGAGCCAGGGCACTTGGACTTGGCTAAGATCATGGAGGGAGGGATCTGGATCCATCAATGTCCTTAACCTCCCTAAACCCCAGTTAACTGTAGCAAGCACAACCATTCCAAAAATTTCCTGGTTTCAGCCCCACCATTTTCCCCAGAGATGCAACAACTGTCAAACAGCTCCAGTTTCATCACTCCTCACTGAATCACAGCACTGACAGCTTTCTGGTCTTGGAACCCCGAACCCAATCATGGACCAATCAGTAGCCTGCACTTGGACCAATCACAGACCTATCCCTGTTATATAAGCAGCACTCCCCTGACACTTCTTGGGTTAGCCAAGGAGGTCTTGTCTTTCCTGCAGACAAGTACTGTTTAAACAAAGATTTGCCCTGGTGCTACTGCAAATCGGTTCATGTTTTATTTCCTGTGGGGAGTGGCTGAAGCTGGTGATTGATCACACATGTGGGGCTAAAGCAAAGCCAGCCCTGAGAATATGGGGTGCCCTGGGCAAGCCATGTGAGCAAACTGTTCCAGCTCTGAGTACACAAGGCACCAGAGGCAAGCCAGACAAACAAGTTGCTAGGCATGGGGATTTCAACAGACAATAACCTCCCAAGTATATACAAAAACATGCTGCAGTTGTTGGATGGTTCTTTCTCTCTCACTAGGAAAGGAGGCTTCATCTAACCTCAACTTCCTGCATCTTGACTCTTGTTTTTCTTCATCCTCCACCATTGCCCCTCCAGAGTTTCAAGAGCTGTGCCAGATGTGGCTGTTTGTGCCTGAAACAGGGACTTGGAGCTTGGAGAAACTTATCATAATGGGTGAGAGGACACCTCTAAGAGTGTGTGTGCAAACAAAACAAGCTCACAATAACAAAAGAGCAAAACAGGCTTATGAAAAGCATAGGGAAGAAAGATGTATTGATATTATCAATATTGACTTCATCAGGTGTAAAACGTGGGTCAAATAGAGTCTCAAGAACAACAGATGCGTATACAAATGTTTGTTGTATTATTGATTCCTGCAATTACCTTTTGGTTGTGAATGTGGATCAGGGAGTATCTCAATGATTGTGCAACTGTTGAGAGAACCACAGAAGATCTGGCTCAAAGCACTATCTTAAAAATAAGTCCTGAGCAGAAAAAGGGTAGTGGAGCAACAGCCCCCTGATAGAGCTTGAACCCTCTAGATTTTCTCAATGAGATAGGGAAGGAGCTATGGGGTGGGGGGCGAAAACTCTTCCCCACTGGAGGAGTGTTTTGCTGTGACTTCTGTTTCACAGCTGCCCAAAGTAAAACTGATAAACTTAACTGCACCACAAGAGACTACTTCTGTTTCCTCAGTTCAGAAAAATTTTGTTGCATCATGGTCTGAGACTTCTATCTTTCATAAGAATACAGTCATCCTCTCTTTCTCCCTTGCAACTGGTGTTAATAGAAGCTGGTGGAGTGGGAAGAGAATCCCTGGAGGGTTTTCAACATGTATCACTGTTGCTGAACTCCAAGATCTCAATAATCTGGGACAAGTTATATGTCTTCATGAAAGTGTACCCTTTAAGATCTTAAAAGAACTAAAACAAATGACTGCTACCTATGGGCCCACAGCCCTTTTTACCTTGGGTTTTATAGAGCTCATAGGACAATAGGTTATGGCCCCATAATAATTGGAAGGAATAGATAAAACATATCTAAATCCAGGGGATTATTTCTTGTGGAAAGGAAATTTTTTTGAATTGTGCATGGACCAAGCTGCTCACAATGCTGCTCACAATACCACTCACAACATGACCATTACAAAAGACATGTTAATGGTGAAGGTGCCTTTGCTGCCATAAATAATCAGTTTAATTTGAATTGCAAGCGTATAAACAAATTCAAATAGGTGCCACAAGGCCTTGGAGGGAAGGAATTTCCTTCAAAGGGTGAGACATCTTTTCATCCGACCTTCATTTGCCAGAGTCCTAATGAACCTTTTCAGGATTTTGCAACATGTTCATTGCAGGCTAGTGAGATTATCAATGACACAGAGCCTAACAAGTTAATTGTTCAATATTTGGCCATTGAAAATGCAAATAAATGGTGCAAAGAGACTGTAAGGGCCAACAATAAATGGGTTATATGAGTGATGCCTTCCAAATGTTTTGTAAGACCCTTCACATTTCCCTTACCATGGGAATTCCTTATAACTCTCAAGGTCAAGAAATTGTTGAATGTGGTCATCATATGTTCAATATTCAATTACAAAAGCAAAAAGGGGAATCTTTCCCTACAAAAAAATTCACACCTCATAATATAGTTCACTTGGTAGGTTATACTATTAACTTTTATAAATCCTATTAGGGATGGGACATCAGCAGAAAGACAATTCAATCAGGTAAAGGAAAATAATCTTAGAAGGGTCCTTTTGAAAGATCTTCCTACTTGAAAATGGAAGGGACCTATTCCAGTACTCATATGGGGCTGAGGGTACGCTTGTGTCTTTCCAGAGAACACTGAACAGCCAAAGCATGTCATCTGGCTGTATCATGGCCACAGACCCAGAGAAGGAGTTGGTTCCACCATTCAAGAAGCTGATGCTCGGTCTTGTGGCAGTGATGCCTCAGACACCATGCTACAGCCAGTAGACAAGAATGGGGCTAGACCCGATTTAGGACCAAGTAAAGAAATAGGTCCAGGTTGCTCAGGAGATGGTAACCAAATAAGAGAGTCAAAGGCTTGAGTAGGTGATAGTCGAAGGTCTGAGTATATGGAAATAACTGAGCTAGAAGCTACATGAAAGAAGAACACAAAATTAGCCAGTATTCTTAGAACAGAATACAATGCAAAAAATTATTTATAGATAAAAGGTTTTATTCCTTCCAAATGCTTTTTTATTATTTTAATTTAAAAAAATATCTTCTTTTTATTTTATGTTTTTGGTACCAGGGATTGAACTCATGACCTCATGCTTGCCAGGCAGGTACTTATGCTGCTGAGCTAAATCCCTGGTGCTGACCTTCCAAAATTCTTATAAGAGATCTCTGCTAATTGATCTACAAATAATTCTATTATTTGTACCTTATTTATAATTCTATTATTATTGTCTATAGTTACAAACTTCTAAAACTGTGAAAGAGTTATAATTAAATTTGGTCAAAAATATATTTGAGTGTACTCTTATAGACAGATTTGTCTTATGCATACTTGTTTGTTTGTTTGTCTGTCCAATCTGTAAACAGCTGTTTTATTTGAACTCAACAAATTTTTCTTCATCTTTGCAGTTTTGGATTTTTGAAGTATTTATCTAATGTGCTTCCACCAAAGTTACTAGTTGGTCAAAATGAGTTTAAAATTGGTTTTATAAATGTAATACATATTGTCATTTGTGTATTATGACTTGAGAGTTTCTCATTGTTCAAAAATAATGTGTTAAGTGATGTGATCTGGTTTTTATAAGTCATCAAAAATTTATGTAGATAATTAGACAAAAATTTCCTGAGGCTGGGGAGAAACTGTTGGACAGGACTCCAACTGATGATTAAGAAAGAAGCTGCCTGGAAACATTATCCAGTTCTTGTTCATTAATGGGAAGCACCAAAGATCTCCTTAGTCTTATGGGAGACACCCCAATAAATGTTATTAAAAATATATCATTGTGATATGTTTACACTGGTCATTGTTGAAAGATTAAGTTTTCTAAAATTGAGGTTATAACATGACCCATATCATCAGGTGACATCAGGATGGCTAACAGAGCTGTATGTGGTCTATTCATGATGTACAACTGCATCATGCAAGAGAACCCTCAACTGGTTGGTGACAGGGTCACATGTTACTAGGCTCAGTTTTATTTCTTAAACATAATTAATTCACAATGTCATGCCAGTTGATCACCTTTGGGGCTATGAAAAGATGTTCCTAAGGATATGTAACAGGAGACACCAGCTCCTTCCTGTGAATTAGCACTATTAGTGGGCCATGGTAGGAGAAAAAGAAGCCAGTCACTTTCTGTGAGTCAGCATCATTCTTGGGTTGCAGGGAGGAGAACCAGTCACCAGGTCCTTTTTGTGCATTGGCACCATTCATGGGCCACAGGGTGGAGAACAAGAAACCAGCCACTTCCTGTGAGTTGGTGCCATGTTCAGATCACAGGGAGGAGAACAAGAAGCCAGTCCCTTCTTGTTTGT